>VDFB02353493.1:125285013-125300483 GCA_007258455.2 Sequoia sempervirens
GGCACACTTCTGACAGTATACCACAACATTTTCATAGCACACAGGTTGAACCCAAGACTCAAATTTAGAGCAGAGCTTAACAGAGTTAGGCAAAGATTTTTTCACACAAATATTCACGCAGAAGCAAGAAAACACTAACCTAGACTTTGATCTGGTAATGGAGTCAGAAGTGATGTGTCCCAAGGAATCACCAATTCTTTTAAATATTGATTCATCCCAATATTCCAGCAGAAACCTAAGAAGGCGAATCCAAACTGGAGCCAACTTGTTGAGGTCCACATCATGGTTAAACCCTAACTTCTAGTGACATAAAGCCAAACTATGTTTACCATAAACCTAAGGTCCTAAAGACAAAACATATATCAGATCTTCAAGCATTGTGAACTTGAAGAGGAAAATCCCACCAGACATAGCACAAATTTCCACACTTCCCTTGAGTTGCCATTTAGCAGCAACCCATCTCCTGACCATATCCACAGTAGGGTGGAAAGAGAGGAACCGACCCACTATTGCATTCTCCATGGATGAGAGAATCCTATCATTGACCAAGTTAGAAATAGCAAAGTCCGTTCCAAACACAATAACCTCTTCCCCATGAGGAGGAGGGATAGAGCTTTGTTTACTATTGGTTAGAATATCTTTCCACCCAAGGGGTTCAGGAGGAATCACAATCACTGACACTTCAACTGAAGACATGGGAGGCACTGAAAAATCCGTAGTCAAAAGACTTGTCCTACCAGGAGTGTCTCCCAAGAGACACGAGTTTGCAAGAGACAAGGCTAGACTCGGGTTAGGGAGGGGTAGAGGGGGACCACGGGGTACCCCCAGGGTAGAATTTTCCATGCGTGCAAGCTGTTCAAACAGGGGTAGAGGATGAGGAGAGCAGGAATTGAACCAATGACTTGCACATCAAAAAAGTGATGTTATAAAGTGACATTAAGGAAATATTAAAGGATGCTTTAAAAAGTCACTTTATAAAAAGAAGCTTAATGTTTATTTGAGTGGGAAATATTAAATGGTTTTTGCTCGAAGCATCTTTCAAAAAGAAATAAAAGGGAAAAGTGAGCTCGTTGAAGGAAACACATTATTCTACTTGGTTTTTGAGGAGTTTTCAGAGCTCAAAACCCTAGAATGCAATCCCTAAGGGTGGTTGGTTTTGGCAGTGTGACTAATCTATCCTAGTTGGTCGAGTTGGAGAAATTATCCTAGTTTCTCACAGTGAGCATTATGATTGGAATTATAGAGGAAATTTATTAAGTCTCATTTGGAGACATTTTAGAGGTAGTTTGGAGGTTATATGTACTGGTAGACTATAGGTGATATTTGTTTGAATAGCTGCAACCATTTGTTACTTATACAAGGTCCATTTATATGTGTAGCAGAACTCTTATCTAGTAAGCCAACCATACAATTTAATTGCACAGTGTAAAGACAAGTTAATATTTGAGAGGGGTCGACTATATACAAACCATTATCATTTTCATGAGCATCGTATTTTTTGAGGTTGTGACATTTTGAAATTAGATACATTTATTTGAAAGATAATTCATATATTTATGTCCTCTTGCCATATATTCCTAAAGGTTGCGATGTTGAGTGGAGATGATGCAATGGAATTTGGAGTCTAGTGGAATGATGTAGACTTAAAGAATGGTCCAAGAGATGGTTAGGGCCAATTTTCATGAGTGTTTTCCCTATCTACCATCATAACCATTATTTGAAGTTGTCACACTTTCTATAAGAGGCGCTTTCAGTCCTTAAAGGAGTCGATGCTACTTTAGCCTGTGCAAGGGGAAATCGGGTGCCATTTGCAAAAAGGTCAAAAAATTTGATATTAATTCCCTATAAATGTATAATGGTAAATGAGGTTGTCTAGAGTTGTATGCTATATCTGCTAGAAATATATATGTAATGGAGTGAATTTGCACCCCTTGCAAGTTCCCTTTTTACACCCTTCACCTTAGAAAAATTAAACCCAAAAATGCAATTCCACTTCATCCACTTGGCGTCTATTTGTAGTGTCGGTGGGGAATTTCTATTGAGGATGCACACACGGTGCATGGATTGCAGGTGCATTTCATCCCGACAAGCCTTCATGGAATCACAGGTGTTTGCTCGCCATTGAAATGGGCAACATATTCCAAGATCTTCCCAACCGACCTTTGAACGACTCTTTCCCTCCTAAATCATCTTCAAATGCCTATCTTTCCTATTCATTCTAACTTCTTCACACTCTTGAAAATTCTCATGCTTCTACACAACTCTTGAGCCTATTCCTGCAACTTCTTGGCTACTTGCTGCACTATCAACTCTTCCATTCCAACATCACAATATTTTTCACATTTACCACAAAAGTTGCAACATGGTGTCTTGCGAGACTTACTTTGGTGTCGTTGCGGCCACATCGACTTTGCCACGATTGTAAGCTTGCATTCCTCTCTCAATGGCCTTGAGTGCCTTTGGTTGAGGGTGGTATTATTCATTTACTATTGCATTGTTGTTGGATTTGAGTAACATAGTGCCCTTCGTAGTGTTGGAAATTCTATCTTTTTGTACTTTCTTTATCGCATTTCTATTTCTTTATCTATCTGGTTGTTCGTAGAGGTGGAAACACCAAAATGGGGGTTTGAGTACGGCTAGCCCCAAAATAGCCCCAACATTTTTCTGTGTTCTATTGTGTGTAGGTTTTGTGTTCGTGTGGAGCTTGACGGAGGCTGGACCAATCGTGAATTCGATTCTCTACCACCTTTTTCATTCTTGTCAACTTTCTCTTTTTAAGTTAAAGTGTTCTTGCTTTCTTAATAGTTCAACTTCTTCACACTTTCTGTTATTGTTTAAGACTTTGTTGATTGGGTTGTAGTTAATTCTTTGTCAGTCTTGACTATATCCCATACTCTCTGTCTGTACGAATGCCAGTGCCCAAGTGGGATTCCAGTGTGTCGTGCTATCATCTGTCTTCTGTGTTGGGGTCCTCTGGCAGAAAGTTGTCAGGGTCTCAGTTTTGACTCAGGAATTCGCTCACCTAGTTCCCTAAACCTCTCAGATTAGTAGAAAGATAGCATTACTAAGAGTGCTATTCTTTCTCTACCTTAAACATCTTACAAATTTTCCAAACCTTCCATTTAGCTTGAGCTAGATCAAGGTAGTTGATCATTCTAGACACTCCTATAACCCGGGGTCCTGAGCGTTCGGTCCCCCTCCTCTACATTTTGGTGAACCTGATGTGAACCATTCTAGTTCCATTTTGGTAGTTCTAACAGACCCTTCCCTCGTATTCTAGGAGTGTTGTGGGTGTGAGTGTTGCAGGGCACCTAGCCTTGCAACCCAACCTACGACCCCTAGTGTCTTAGCTAGAAGGTTTCCTAAGCATTGTGGAATAAAACCTTGAGTGGGTCACTGTTTAATTGTGAAACCCTTGGGGGCTCCTGTGAAAGTTATGTCTAGTGTACATAAAGATGACTTCCTTCTTACATCTACCCATCCAATCTATGCAACTTGTGAGTAGATCTCTCGTTATAAAATTTATCTCGTAGGATTTGTTGATGAGCTCTAATCGAGAACCATCCCCTTTGCACATCCCCACACGTATCAATGGGAATACCGTAACTAGTGTTCTTGTTGATCCTACATGTCGGGTGAATGTCATTACAAAGGAGATCATGTTGATTAAAATTTTACATAAGGATGGATATGACGAGTCTAGAAGCACTATATACACACAGGATGGGCTTTCTATCTCTCCCATCAGTTGTATCACCTTGTCAGTCTTGGTTGGGCCTAGGATTGTGAATGTACTCTTTGATGTCATCCCAGGATTTGAACTGTTCAGAGTGAAACTAGGCATTCTCTGGATAGTTTCCATGAATGTAGTTCCCTTGATAATTCATAAGCGCTTGAAGTTTTCTCATGAGGGTTTTGTGCATGTAGTCCACGACATCGATTACAAGTTGACGATTGCGTGTGGAGGCTACTCATTGGATCACTTCTGGATCGCCCTTGTTGGTCTACTCCCTCCTAGGACAAACTTGTTGTGTTGAGATTATGTGAAATAAAAGAGTGGGGGCATAATGCCAAAGGTGAGATACCCTCCTTCTCCCTATGCCATTTCACATAGATCTTGCATGAAGGCGGAACATGGGGCTGCCTTGGCCACTCGAAAAAGGGAAGAGGAGAATTTCGCCTAGGGATCTTCTTCTTCTTCTTCTTCCGTTGTCCCACCTATTGCTCCCTCTCACCCTACTGCAACATCATTTACTTCTACTCCTATGTGTTTGCTGGGGAGTCCAATGGTGCCTGCTTGGAAAAATCCCAAAGAACTTCTTGTCTTACCCACGGTGCCTCGAGTCGTTTTGTATGGTAAGGGGAAGAGTCTCATGGAGCGTCTTTTGTGTCTAGGCCTCCATGGCCTTCTACTGCTCCTACTTCTAATGTAGTGAATGAGAAGAGGCATGTTGTTGAGGCACTCGAGCCTGCTCTCCTCACTATTGTTGCATCTACCTCTCCATCTCTTCCTCCTGTTCCCATCTAGGAGTCCCTTCCTCTGTTGAAAATGATTGTGATGGATACTCCTATGGTTGAACATGAGTCTTTCGTCCCTTCTTAGACTGGAGCCTCTAGCTCCTAGAGTCATAAGAACCACCTTGTGTGTGAGTGCAAGCATTAGAGGAAGGCTCTGGCCATTGAGCAATCTGCCTTGCAAAAGAAGGGGAACCAACAACTCCCGCTTCAACATCTTCTATTATGTCCTCTTCCGCTCTTCCTGCTTCAATTCCCTTAGCATCAGTCTTGCTCTCGACTCCCCTTGTGAGCGTGAATGATCCTCACCTGAAGAGGGTGCATGTATTCATTGCTCCTTTGGTTGAGCCTCCCCTTTTGATGTCCCTTTTGAAAATCCCTCCCTTTTTCAAACCCATGGACATGTTGAACACCTTGGTGGTGTCCGCCATGGCTTTCTCCTCTTCCTCCTCACCCTCCACCTCATATGTGGGAATCTCGCATCCTCTGTTGAAGCGAAAGATGGTGGATGATCCAGCTTGCAATGGGGATCAGAAAAAGGGTTTGCCTTCTTCGGAGGGTCATTTTGTGTTAGATTTTGTTGTCCTAGTGATGGAGGTAGCCTCGACGTCCTCATAATTCATCACTACTCCTAAATCGTTCGGTGAGGCTAGCATTAGATCTCGGGCACCGGCTCCATTGCCTGCTGAGTTGACACATGGCACTTCAGTTAAATGCATGTTTAACTCCATAGACGATGTCTCGACCCTATTAGTGAGCTTTGCAAGATCGTTGAAATTCACCTCACAGGAACTAAGTGGAGAATACATTGAAGGGCCTTCTTCCTTAGCTCTTGTTGCAGGAGGGTTGGAGGGTACCCCCTTGATATTTTTCCCTTGTAGGCTCATCCAGCCTCCCCTTATGATGATCTAGATTGGGAGAAAGATGACCTCTTGGTTGATGAGGACTAGGGGGAACCTCTTCTTTATCTATAGATTAGATTGTGTGTGTGTGTGTGTGTTGTGTTCCCCCATGCTTGTTTTATATATTCTTAGATGATCCTTGTCACCCTTGTAGATGCTTGGATATAAGAGTGTTTTTGTGTCGTAAAACTTCCTCTATTTTTCTCATCATTCTTCTCTTTGTTGTGTATTGATTTTCAACAATTGGAGATGATGCAAAGCGTTGGGGACATTTAGGCCTCCCTTCCATGTTGACCGATTTTTTTATTTTTTATTTTCATTTTGTTTTCATGTGCCTTCTTCACATGGTTTGATACAATAGGGTGTTGGTGATAGTTCATTTATATATTATTATACTCTATATATTTATATTTATGAGCAACTCTGCCCCAAAATATCAGATCCCCATGTCTCTTGTTTGTTATGTCATTGTTTCTCCTTTCTTTTTTATCTCTCTTCTTTGCTTGCCTCATGATGTTGTGGTGCCTAT
The DNA here is from genome assembly GCA_007258455.2 of Sequoia sempervirens. NCBI lineage: Eukaryota > Viridiplantae > Streptophyta > Pinopsida > Cupressales > Cupressaceae > Sequoia > Sequoia sempervirens. Next base: position 125,290,960 of record VDFB02353493.1, read on the forward strand.
GTGTTGTCCCTCATGTGTGCAATAAAATTACCACAGTTACATCTCTTCATGTTCCACGGGCCACAACATCACTTTCATTCTTGCTCTTCTATCCTTAGGATGTCACGTGCCTTGTGTTCAACACACACCATGTTAAGGGGGGGCTATCATATTGCTTTGATTTTCAAAAGGTGTATTCAATGGCCAAATAGTCCCTTCTTGAAAATCTCTATTTTTCAAAAATTGCATTCTTCGACATGGATTCTTTGATGAATTTTTCTTTCATCTCAGATTCACAAGATAGAATTCAAACTTTCCCTTGCGAGGGAACACTCTTTTTTTTTAATTCCTTGATGTTGAATTGATTTGGAAAAAATGTTATTTCTTTCAAACTAATTTTCCCTTGAGTGGACCCATTTTCTTTTGAAGGGTTCTCGAGGGAGCCCTTTGAAAGATCTTCCTTCAATTGTTGACTGTCAGTGCGACTGTTTGTTTGTCTACCTATGTGGCTTCTTGTTGATTTCTAACATGTTTTGTCTATGGATTAACATGTTGCTTTGCAGGTGCACCTGTGAAGTTGATTTTCAATCAAACTTTGTGGAGCCTCCTACATCTGGTTTCCTTCAGGACCGAGCACCTGGGGGGCACCTTCTTTGCAAGTCCAAGGACCTGTAAAGTGCTTTCATCCCACATGATTTGTTCATTGTTGGTTTGCAGGCCTCCAGTGCGCTTTGTTCAAACTCTCTTCAGGACCAAGTACCCGTGGGGCCATTTGCTTGCCCTGCACTTTCAAGCATGCTAGATTGCAGTCTACTTCATTAATGGTTCAGGTATATTTTCTTGGAACTCTTTCGACCTACTTTACTGAACACTCATTGGCACTCATGTTCGCTAAAGTGGGGGGAAAATGTAATGGAGTGAATTTTCACCCCTTGCAAGTTCCCATTTACATCCTTCACCTTAGAAAAATTAAACCCAACAATGCAATTTCAGTTCATCCACTTGCCTTCTGTCCACTTGGCGCTTGTTTGTAGTGTCGGGGAATTTTTGTTGGGGATGTGTGCACGACATGTAGACGTTTACGTGATGCTATGCCATCCTGACAGGTTTTATGCCTCTGGAATTTGTAGAGGCATTACATTCGCCATTGGGGCCGAAGTGTAACATATCTGCGCCTCCCAACCGACCTTTGAATGAATTTTTCCCTCCTAAATCATCTTCAAATGCTTATCTTTCCTATTCATTCTAACTTCTTCACACTCTTGACAATTCTCATGCTTCTACAGAACTCTGAAGTGTATTCCTACAACTTCTTGGCTACTTGTTGCACTATCAACTCTTCCATTCCAACATCACAACATTCTTCACATCTACCACAAAAGTTGTAGCTTGGTGTCTTGTGAGACTTCCTTTGACATTGCTATGACCTTGAGTGCCTTTGGTCAAGGGTGGTATTATTCATTTACTATTGCATTGTTGTTGGATTTAAGTAGCATAGTTCCCTTCATAGTGTTGGACATTCTATCTTTTTGTACTTTATTGCATTTCTATTTCTTTATCTATCTAGCTATCTGTGGAGGTGGAAACACCAAAGTGGGGGTTTGACTGCGAAAAGCCCCGAAACAACCCCAACATTTTTCCTCGTTCTGTTGTGTGTAGGTTTTGCATTCCTGTGGAGCTTGCGAGAGGCTATACCAATCGTGAGTTCAATTCTCTACCAATTTTTTCATTCTTCTCAACTTTCTCTTTTTAAGCTAAATTGTTCTTGCTTTCTTAATAGTTCAACTTCTTCACACTTTATGTTATCGTTTAAGAATTTTCTTATTGGGTTGTAGTTAATTCTCTGTCAGTATTGACTATATCCCATACTCTCTATCCATACAGACACCAACACTTGACTGGGATGCTAGCACACAATAATGTCGTCTGTCTTCCATGCTAGGGTCCTTTGGCAGAAAGTTGTTGGGGTCTCAGTTTTGACTTGGGAATTCGCTCACCTAGTTCCCTAAACCTCTCAGGTTAGTAGAAAGATAGCTATATTGAGAGTGCTCTTCTTTCTCTACCTTAAACATCTAAAAACTTTTCCAAACCTTCCATTTAACTTGTGGTAGATAAGAGCAACTGATCGTTCTAGACCCTCCTGTGACTTGGGGTCCTAAGCGTTTGGTCCCCCTCTACAATATAAAATAAAGAAAACATCCAAATGTTGTGTACCTTTTAAAATATATAATTACTATGAATGTTATATTATGAGAAATGCATATTTTGTAAATTATATGCAAACAAATTATCCATTTGGTGGAAACAATTAGATTGCACTTTCAAATACTTATATATTGTGAGTCATTGGAAATGTATATTGCAATGAATGCTATGCAATGAGAAATGCATTTTTTTTAATCTATAAACAAAATATTTTTATGTGAAACTATCCAAAACACATTCAAAATAGTAGCACAAAAAATTGTTTGACAAAATGCTTACATTGTCAAACTGAGAAAAATTGTAAAAAATTTGATGCAACTTGGGTGGGAAAATTTATAGTGGTATCAGAGCTTAACCTACCAACCCGTGTTGTTTTGATGGAAATAAAATTTTCATGAATCCGGATAACACACAATATAATGCCTAGAGGAGTAGAAGACAAAGGGGCTGAAAACATATGTAATTCAGAATCAAAAGAAGAGAAAAACATGGGTGACAAAGGAAGAGAGGGCATAACAAAACACTAAAAACATGTTCAATGACCTTGCAAGGGGACAATATGACCTACAACAAATTTTAGCTCAATTGGAAACCCTTATGACATTACACATGGCAACCATTAATAACAACAATGGTGGGAATCATGGTGGAGAACAAGGGAATGAAATAAATAATGACAATGGTCATGGTTCAATGAACAATGGAGGAAGACCACACAACATAATTGGATCAACAAACACTAGGCCTTGATGCCAAATTTCCCTCCTAGAATCACTCCTCAAGTTGAGTATGAGCCAATACAATAGGAGCTACATGATCAGATCCTACAGGGTTGGAGGGATATAGGCATGAATTCCAAGTTGAGATATCTTTTCGTGATTATATGGACATTAGGATGAGGTATAAGCCAAAAAAAAGGTGGTAGACCACACAATCAGGACCTACAAAGGAATGTTGGGAAGTCTATTCCTTGTTATGATGGTTTAGGTAAAACCACTGTTAGGACATGGGTGCAAAAATTGGGCACTTACTTTTAGCTCAATCCAATGCCAAAGGATGAGGCCATCAAGTATGTTGTGATACATTTGGATAGGAGTGCACATGAATGGTGACCTTGGGCCATGACTAGGTTGATTCCCATGCAAAATTTACTAAGTGATTAATTGATGGGTTCAATAAGAAGGATCCAAAACTCCATTTTAAGGAGTTAGCCCAACTTAAGCAATGGGGTTCGGTGGACACCTACATTGCAGATTTTCAGAGACTACGTGCTAATGACATATATTTTAGTGAGGAGACTAATAGTATTATTCATAGATGGTCTAGTTGATCTGTTGGGAGAGTTGATAAAGGCCCTTAGTCCATCTACACTTCAGGAGGCCATTAAGAAGGCAAGAGATATGGAATCCTCTACCTCAAAGCAAAAATTTCAGTTAGAAGGATTTCTACAAAAGAATGACAAAGACAAGAAACATTTCCAAAAGGAGTGGCCTAAGAAAGATAGATTGGATGATGAGGCTCGCAATGTATTAAGGGGAAAAAATGTTTCAGCTGCAAGGAGCCTTGGGAACTTGGTCATAGGTGTATGGGAAAGAGTAAGGTGCATTACATATAGGTTCTTTTTGACTGTGAGGGAGAAGACGAGGAAAAATAGGGGAAGGCTAGCAAGCATAGTGGCTCGGATGATGAGCAAGAGAGATGGTGAGAAGTCACCTAAGAAGGTGAAGGGTGGAATCATTGCTACTCCTTTAGGTACTCTGATATTTAACTCTTTCAGAGTGCATGGAGTCTTACAACGGCAATGAGTTACAGTCTTGGTTGACAGTGGAGAAACCCACAATTTTATAGACTCAACTTTGGTAGCTAAGAGAGGAACACCTACATAAAATATCGAGGGATTTAATGTGATGATAGAAAATGGTTTTAGTATGGCCCGCACTCAGAGAGTTCCACAACTGAATATCACTTTGGGAAACTACACGGTGGTAAATAACTTCTATGTAGTTGACCTAGGAGACACTAATGCCATTTTGGGTATTCAGTGGCTTCATTTATTAGGGAAATACTCTAAGAACTTCCAAATGATGGAGCCGAAATTTAGATCAGATGGAAAGAAGGTTGTTTTGAGAGGCATGTCTAATGGTGATCACATGATTGTTTTAGCTAAGAGGATGGAGAGCATATTCAAGCATGAAGATGTAGCATGGGAAACAAAGTGTCTGATTACATATAAGGGGTCTTCAGATAGCAATGACCATATTATTTAGACATTCAGACAATATTGGATAAGCATAGTCTGGTATTCGGTGAGATTCCTCCACGTAGACCTCCAAATAGAGATTTTGAAAACACCATTGAGTTAGAAGAGGGAGCCAAACCAATTATAACTACTCTAGGCACCCAAATAAGTTCAAGGAAGAAATAGAAAAAGCCATTAAGGAGTTATTAGACATGGGGCACATCAGACACAGTTCTAGTCCCTTCACTTCAATTTTTTTGGTGAAGGACGAAACCGTGACGATGTGTATTGACTATCATGTCCTAAACAAGAAGACTATAAAAAATAGATACCCTATCCCTAGTATCAATGAGCTATTAGATGAGTTACATGGGGCAGTTTACTTTTTGAAGATTGATCTTTGATCGGGGTATCATCATATCAGGGTTAGGGAGTGGGATATACTATAGGAACTATGAGTTCTTGGTCATACCATTTGGTTTGACAAATGCTCATGCTACTTTCTAGTTCCGTATGAATCGTATCTTCAACAAACAACTGTGGAAGTTGCTTCTAGTATTCTTTGATGATATATACAAGACATGGGAGGAGCACTTGAAATTTTGGATGAGGTGTTGGGTATCATGGAGGTGCAGTCGTATGCTAAGACATCTAAATGTGAGTTTGGTATGATATATATCCTATACTTGGGTATGTGATTAGTTCTCAGGGTGTATAGGTGCATCCAAAGAAAATGCATCTGATTTTGGATTGGCCACCACTTAGGACACTTACAGTGTTATGTAGGTTCTTTGGTGTATGTAGTTATTATAAACACTTTGTTAAGGGTTTTTCATAGTTGGGTGTACCTATAATGGACTTCATGAAGAAAGGAGCATTCAGGTGGATTAATGAGGCTTGACAAGCATTTGACAGGCTCAAGGAGGTGATGAGTACTTGTCTAGTTTTGACACTACCTAATTTCACTCAACCTTTTGTACTAGAGTGTGATGCTTCATGTGAGGGTATAGGAGTATTTTTGATGTAGAATTGACATCCGATAGCATATGAGAGTCAAAATCTTAGGGATTTAGTGAGACTCTATTCCATCTATGACAAATATATGCTCACCATTATACATGCTTTGGATAATTTCAAACAGTAGTTGGTAGGTGGGAGATTTGTGGTTAGGACTGACCACAACAATTTAACATATTTCCTAGAACAAAAATATTTGAACGGGAGGTAGCAAAATTTGGTCAACAAGATATAGGCCTATGACTTCAACTTGAGTATGCGAAGGGAAAGAAAAGCATTGTTGTTGATTCCCTTTCTAGGAAACCAATTGCATGTTCCCTTACTGAGATTTTAGCTAATTGGAAATCTCACCTTTTGGTGGAATATTCCAAAAATAATTTTTCTTGTGAGTTGATGGATGGGAAAATTTAGGATGATAGGTATAAGCTGGTGGATGACATTATCTATTACAAGGGTATAATTTATTTGGTTCTTGAATCAAAACATAAGGAGAAGATTCTAAGAGCCATTTATGACACACTATTGATAGGACATCCTGAATACTTCAAAACATACAAAAAGGCTAGAGAGAGGTTCTCATGGAATGCATGACATGTCATTAAAATAAGTTAGAACACACTCATCCAGTAGGGTTACTTCAACCGTTACCCATTCTAAAGAAAAAATGAGAGTGTGTTGATGGATTTCATCACTGATCTACTGAAGGTGCATGTAAAGGATTTCATTTTTGTAATTGTTGATCGGTTGATAAATTTTTCTCACTTCGCAATTTCATCAGAGTATAAGGCATCATAGATGGCAGAGTTGTTCTTCAGGGAAGTACTCAAACTTCATGGATTGCCAAGGAACATTTTCAATGACACAGATAACATATTTCTCAATGCTTGTTGGTAAGAGCTATTCAATTGACACAAAATTGACTCTTAGTACCAATTACCGCTCATAGATGAATGGTCAAACATAAATTGTAAACAAATGGGTTGAGAGGTATTTCCGTAACTATGTTTCATGTCAGTAAAAGGTGTGGATTAAGTGGTTACATATAGGGGAGCACTGCTATAATTCCACTTACCATATGTCTATTGGGATGACTCCTTTTCGAGCATTGTATGGTTATGATGCACCTTCATTCGTGGATTTGGCTTTTGGTGATAGTAGGGCCCCCAAAGCCAAAGATTGGATTCAGGGAAGTCAAGATATCCTTAAAGCCCTTAAGGATAATTTGTAGGTTTCCAAGGATCATCAGAAGACATATGCGGATAGACATATGGTTGAGAAAAACTTTGAGGTAGGAGACTTGGTTTTCTTGAGGTTGCAACCCTACAGACAATCTTCATTGAAAAAAAGTGAAAAAATTGAAACCACATTTTTATGGGCCTTACAAGATAATTAGGCATGTGGGGGAAGTAACTTATGAGCTTGAGTTGCTAGAGAACAACAAGATCCATAATATATTTCATGTATTGTGCCTCAAAAAGGCACTGGGGCCACATGTTACTTCTTTAGTTGAGCTACCTCCACTAGATGAGGAAGAGTGTTTGGTTTTGGTTCTTGACGACGTTCTAGATGTTAGGGAGAGGAGGTTGAGGAGCAGGTTGATTAGAGAGTATCTCATTAGGTGGAGATACTTGCCCGCAAAGGATGCTACTCTTGAAGGAGAGCATATTTTGCAACATCCTAATATGCAATTGCTTGAGAGAAAGCAATTTCGGGGAGGATCGTAATGTCCCTTTCTAAATGATCACTCCAAGAGGATTTATTAGCCAATTTAATTCCTATAATCTATAGTCGAGACTAAAGGAATTAATTAATGTAATTGTTTGATATTGCCTAACAAAAATTTCACTCAAGAAGGTAATATTAAATAATTAAATAGAAGTGTTGTTATAAAGTGACATTACAGAAATATTAAAAGATACTTTATAAAGTCACTAAGTTATAAAAAAAGAGCTTAATGATTATGTTAGTGGGAAATATTAAATGGTTTTCGAAAAACATCTTTCAAAAAATAAATAAAAGGGAAAAGTGAGCTCATTGGAGGAGGCACATTATTCTACTTGGTTTTTGAGGAATTTCCATAGCTCTAAACCCTAGGATGGAATCCCTAAGGGTGGTTGATTTCAATAGTGTGACTAATCTATCCTAACTAGTCAAGTTGGATAAATTATCCTAGTTTCTCACTGTGAACATTATGATTGGAATTATGGAGGAAATTTGTGAAGTCTCCTTTGGAGACAAATTTTAGAGATAGTTTGGATATTATATGCAATGAAATACTACAAGTGATTTTTATTTGAAAAGATACAACCATCTTTTACTTCTACAAGATCCATTTATATGTTGATTTGTAGCAAAACTCTTATCTGGTAAGCCAACCATAAAAATTAATTGTGAAGTGTAACGACAAGTTAATATTTGAGAGGGACCGACTATATATAAACGATTATCATTTTTCGAGCATTGTATTTTCCTTGTGGTTGTGACATTTTGAAATCAAATATATTTATTTCAAAGGCAGTTCATATCTTTATTTCCTCTAGCTGTATATTCCCAAAGGTTGCGATGTTGCGTGGAGATGATGTGATGGAATTTGGAATCTAGTGGAATGATGTGGAGGTAGAGAATGGTCTAAGGGATGGTCAAGGACAATTTTCATATGAGATTTCTCCCTATCTACCATCATAACCATTATTTGAAGCTACCACACTTTCTATTAGAGGTACTTTTAGTCCTTAAAGGAGTCCATGTTGCTTGAGCCTGCATAAGGGGAAATTGGGTGCCATTTGTAAAAAGGTCAAAATATTTGATATTAATCCCCTGTAAATGTACAATGGTAAATGAGGCCCTCTGAAGTCATATTTTATATCTGCTAGAAATATATGAAATAAAAAAAGCATCCAAATTTTGTGTACCTTTTAAAATATATTATCTCTATGAATGTTATCTCATGAACAATGCACATCTTGTAAATTATATGCAAACAAATTATCCATCTAGTGGAAACAATTAGACTACACTTTCAGATACTTATATACTGTGAATCATTGGAAATGTATATGGCTATGAATGTTATGTGATGAGAAATCCATTTTCTGATTTTTGTAAACAAAATATATATCTTTTCCTATGAAACTATCCAAACATATTGAGAACAATAGCACAATAAACTGTTTGACAAAATCCTTGCATTGTCAAACTAAGAAAAATCACAAAAAAATTGATGCAACTTGGGTGGGGAACTTGCATAATTTTGGTAGTACTTGGAATTGTTTGGCATGTTTTTGTTGAAAATCTTAAAAATGAAATTAGAGTTCCTCTAGACTTTGGTTCTATTGTAAAGATAACAATGTAGGAGTTGTTATTCTATTGCAATATGGTAAACAAAGATTAAAATAGGATAACAGTCCCCCATTTTAGTTTCTCATTATGTTAGGAATTGCAAGCTATTTCTCATTAAGAATTTATAGTGAAATTAATTTTTTTCAATATTTTGATATTTCTATCAATAATATTTAAACCCTAGATTGGCATGGTCACAATATAAATTTAGGTGCATAGGAAGAAAGAGAGAACTTAGTGATACTTGGGATCATGTCAACCCACAAATTTAGGTTTTTTATTTATTTTTTAACATTTATTTATTTGTTGTTGGGTATTCTGAGATATGCTTAAAATTATGCACTGGCATTTAAGATTATATGTGGTTCAAAGTTAATACTTTCGGGTAGAATACAAGGTAGCATGGGGCTAGACAGTTTGAAACTTTATATTGGTAACAATTCATATGATAACTTTTTATAATGAAATTAATGAACTATTTCTTGCAAAATCGTTGTTACTAGTGATTTATATATATTTGGGAAGAAATAAATATAAAGCTATGTATCTATACATATAACTGTAGTGCTGAATTGTAGTTTTTTACATTTTCTAGACTTTTTGATAAGATTATTTGCATCTCATTGATCTCACTTATCTCATTAGTTCTTAGTTTTTGCTATTCTCTCAAAATGGGTTATATCAAATTTAAAGTAAATGTGTAGAGTAAAAGTTTAGTAAAACAATAGTAAGGGCATATCAAGAT
>VDFB02353493.1:125300583-125331683 GCA_007258455.2 Sequoia sempervirens
AGTTTGATAATTTTAAGAGTATGGAAATGATAAAAAAAACAAATAGTTCTATTAGATGTGCAAAAATTAAAAAATATAAAATTTTAATATTTAGATTCATAAGATAGTAACAAGTGTTGAGTATTGAATCCTTGCTCAAATAATTTTACACTAAAACAAACTGAAGACTAAAATACAGTGAGAAACAAAGACAAAATGAGAGAATAAAGAAATAAAATATAAATACAAATAGAACAAAAAAAAACTCTGAGAAATAAGAAAAGGAGACTAAAGGAAACAAAGATAAATACAAAGAATGGGAGAAATAAAATTATAATATATGAATTGATAAAAGACGTAACAAAAGAAAGAAAGACATATAAAATAGAGAAAATAAGAAACTAAATAAGAGTAAAACTGTGGAGAGAGAAAGAGAGATCTAGGAAAAAAAATAGAGACTAGACCACCTAGAGGGGCTCAAAGAAATAGAGAATTGGCATTTAGAAAAAAAAATACAATAATATAGTAGGATAAAGATAAAATGATAAACATATAGAAAACATACAAAAATATTAAAAGATACAAAAGAAACAGAGAAAATGAGAAATAAAAAGGAAAAAGAGAGACATATAGATGAAAAATGAGACAGAGAGAATTAATATAGACAAAGCAATAAGGAAATAAGGAAAAAAGAAAATAAATATGAAGAAAAATAAGGAAAAGATAGTAAAAATGAAATAAAGAAAGAGATAATATGACATAATGACAAAAAGAGAGAACAAATAATAGAAATAAAGAAAGGTCTAGGATCTTGCATGTTGGTTTCATAGGTCCAAAGTTCATGGTTGTACATTATAGCCCTAGTATACAAGGTCCAAGTCTGAGGTCCAAGGTTAAAGATCTAGGTTCCAAGGATCCAATGTCCAAAATCTTGAGCATCAAGGGTCCAAGGTTCAAGGTTTCAAGGTAGAGGGTAAATGTTTTATGATTTAGGGTCCAAGGTTCATGGCTCCAACAAATCCAATGTGTAAGTTCCAATCTAGCACACAAGTTCCATATTTTAGGTGTCTATTTTTCATAATATTGGGTTTAGGATTAAGGGTCAAGGGGTCGAGGTGTTATGCCACTTTCCTCCCAAAATTGTTTAAGTATTAACAACAAATTTAGTAGATTAAATATAAGAGTTGAGATAATTTAAAATATATAATATTACTAAAATAGATGAGGATAACTAATGTAAAATAACCAATATAAACTATAACATATAATAATTTGAGAAGAATTCTAAAGTAAATAATTAACATGATAAATTGAATAACACAACCACATAATTCAATCATACTATCATCAAATTCATATGTATAATATTCTCAATATATTTTAACATCAAGGGTTTTCAATACTTATTTAAATCTTGAGCACTTGGAATGGTCATTCTCAACCTAAGAAGATTTCAATGGTCTTGGCCCTCATAGCTATGACACATCCAAGAGGAACCAGTTCTTATTGAGAACCAATACACATGCTTCCGAAGCATCAGCCCTAGCTAGGACAATCTCAAGTGCACCCTATACCCGGAGTTGGACACATCCCATGTGCCCCTTTTCCCATGCCCATAGCATACCAAACATTCTTCTTCTTCCTTGAGTGATCTCGATTTACTTTCCAAGTCTCACATGAATGATTTATATAACCTTTTAATGGGTGGTTTCCAAACCATCACAACCTTTCACAAAAGTTTCCTTTTAATAATTATTCCTCATCTTTTAAAATATTTTTTATACATATTTTTTATTAATCTCTCTTTTAACCAAAGGATCATAATATCCTTTACTTTTATATTTCCCCTTTAATTCTAAAGGGTTATTTCATAACTTTCTCTTCTCTTGGAAAAGAATTCACATAATACGAGGTCCACATTCCAAGGGTTTAATGTTCATTGTCTAGTACATGTGATGTCTTAGGTTCAAGAGTAATGGTCCAAGGTCTTGGGCCTAGTGTCCACTATATCTTAGGTCTTGTGTCCATCTAAGGCCTTGGGTTAAAGGTTGAGGTTCAAGTTTCAAGCTTAGCATCCAAGCACTTATGTCTTGGGTCTAGGGTCTTGCATCTTGGTTCAAGTGTCTTGGGGTTCAAGGTAAAGGGTAAAGGTTTTGTTGCCTAGTGTCCATGATCCACAACTCAAAGGTGTAGGGATTGAGTCTAAGGTGTAGTGTCTTAAGGTGTAATTTTAGGTCTAATAGATAAGGTCTAAGTTCTAGGGTTAAGGGTTTGAGGTCTATATTATAGGGGCCCATTATCCATAGTCATGTTTATTATATTGGGTTCAAGGTCTAGTGTCTTAGGTCTTAGGTTGAAGTTTTAACATCCATGTTCTAAGGGTTTAAGGTCTAGTGTCTTAGGTTCATGAACTACAATCCAAAGTCCTAGGATTAGTGTTCATTGTCTTAGGTCTTAGGTATTGTGTCCATCTAATGTCTTAGGCTCATGATCAAGGTTCAAGGTTGAAGATTAGGGTTCAAGATCTTGGGCCTTTGATCCAATGTCCAAGGATTCAAGGTAAAGGGAAAAGGTTTTATCATCTAGTGCCTATGGTCCATACCCCTAGGTAAGGACTAGGGGGGTCTAAGGTGTAGTGGCTTTGGGTGTAAGTTTCAAGTTGAGATTACAAGATCCATGTTCAATGTTCAAGGGTCCATTATCCATAATCTACAGTTTAGTGTCCATTGTATAGTATCTAATATCTTAGGTCTTGGGTCTTGGATCCAATTCCTTATGTTTTAGGTCTAGGATCAAGGGTCTTAGGTCCATGTTTCAAGGGTTCAATGTTCATAATCTAGTTTCGAAGGTCTTGGGTTCATGGTTAGAATTAAAGGTTGAGGGTCAAGGTCTAGAGTCTTAGGTCTTAGGTTCAATGTTCAAGGGTTCAAGATAAAGGGTAAAGGTTTCATGATCTAGTTTTGATGATCCACAACTCTAAGGTGTAGATTCTTTGAGTGTAAGTTCTAGGTGTAACATGCAAGGTCCAAGTTCTAGGGTCAAGGGTTCAAGGTTCATATTCTAGAGGTCCAATGACTATAATCCAATTGCATGTTGTCTTGGGTTTAGGTTCTAAGGTCTAAAGTCTAGGGTTTTGGATCGAGGGTTTGAGGTTCATGTTCCAAGGGTCCAATGTCCACAATCTAGTGTCTAATGTCTTAGGTTCAAGGACTAGTGTTTATGGACGAGGGTCTTCAATTTAGGGTCATAGGTCTAGTGTCTAATGTCCTAAGTATTGTGTCCAATTTCCAATGTCCAAGGGTTTAAGGTAAATGGTAAAGGTTTCATGGTCCAAGGTCCAATATCCATGGTTTACAATTTCAAGGTCTAAGGTCTAGGCTCTTAGTTCTAAAGGTCCATTTCCCTCAATCTAGTGTCCATTGTCTTCAGTTTGGTGTCTAAGTTCTAGGTTCTTAGGTCTAGGATCAAGGGTTTGCAGCCCATGTTCTAAGGGTTCAGTGTCCATAGTCTAGAGTCTAAGGTTCATTAAATGTTTTAGGTCTAAGGTCCAATTTCCAAGGGCTTAAGGAAAATAGTTAAGGTTTCATGGCATAGTGTCTATGGTCCACAACTTCAAGGTGTAGAGTCTTTGGGTGTAAGTTCCAAATCTAGCATACAAGGTCCAAGTTCTAGAGTCAAGGATTCAAGGTCTATGTTCCAAGGGCCCAATGTCCATAGTCTAATATCCAATGCCTTGGTTCTTTGATACAATTTCCAAGGTCCACGGATTTATGGTAAAGGTTAAAGGTTTCATTATCTAGGGACCATGGCTAATGGCTCTAGGGTGTACAGTCTAGGGTCAAGGTGTAGATTCTTTGGATGTAAGTTCCAAGTCTAGTATACAAGGTCCAAGGTCTAGGGTCATGGGTACAAGGTCCATCTTCTAGCGATTCAATATCCAATATCGGGTTAAATTACTAGGGTCAAAGGGCTTAGGTCTCGGGTCTAGATTCTAAGAGTTTAGGGAAAATATTTCTCGATCTAGGGTGTTAAAATTTTTGGTTCTATGGTCTAGGATATATTGTCCAAGTTATAAGATTTAGCATAGAAGGTCCATATTTTATGCTCTAGAGAATCTAATGTCTAGGGTTTAGTGTCTAAGTTTCAAAGTCCATAATTTTATGGTCGAGGATCTAGGTTTTAAGGGGTCAAGGATCCATGGTCTTGGAATCAAAGAAAATAAATAAACAAATAAAATTGCAAGATTGATGTGATGGAGATAAATATTGAAAAGAAATAAGAATATACTAAAAAAAGAGAGGATAAAATAAAATAAAATAAAGATAAAGATAAAAACCAAAAGAATAAAAGAGAATAAAAGAAGAAAAGAGAGATGGATTAAAGAAAGAAAGAAGGGGGAAATAAAAATAAAAAAGGAAACTAAAAATAAATCAAAGAAAATAAAAAGAAAGACAAAAAATAGAAATAAAAATAGTAAGAATGAATGAAAGAGACAAGAGGGAGAGATGTAGACAATTGAGAAGAAGTGAAAGAGATTTAAAAAAACAAATAAACAACAATGAAAGAGGAAAATAAACAAAGAAATAATATTGATAATTGAGAGAATGAGAGAAAGAAAACAAGAAAAAATAGAAAAAGAAAGAAAGAAAGTGAAGAAATAATATTGATAATTGAGAGAATGAGAGAAAGAAAACAAGAAAAAATAGAAAAAGAAAGAAAGAAAGTGAAGAAATAAAGAAATTAAAATGAGAGGAGAGAAAAAAGAGGACAAAGGGGAGAGAGAGAGATAAATTACAGAGTGAAATAAAAGATTAGGAGAGAAACCAAAAAAGAGAGTAAAAAATATAAATCAAGAGTTAAAAATGAAAGAGAAATATATAAAGAGACAAAGATTAAAAGGGGAGGGGAAAGAGAGAATGAAAGTAAGAAAGAGAATAAAGTATAAAAATATGAATAAAATAAGAGGGAAAGAAAGAGAAATGAATAGTAACAACTAATAGGAGATAGAAAGAGTTAATGACAAAGAGAAACAATCATAGAGAAAAAGAAAAGTGAAAACATAAAAACAAAGAAAGAGAGGGACAAAAATAAAGAGAGAAAGAATGCAAGAGAGCACCAATAAAGTAAAATGACAAAATACAAAATAAACATAAATAATCAAAATTATTTAGAGGGAAGGAAAGAGATAAATGGAGAGAAAGAAAGAGAGGTAAAATGAAATGAAGAGAGAAATAAAGATATAGGAAGAGAAAAATAGATAAAAGAGAAGAAGAGACAAAAGAGGAAAAGTAAGCAAAGAGAAAAAGGGTAGGGAAATATAGAGGACATTTGAGAAAACATAAATAAACATAGAAAATAAGGAGAAAGAGATAGATTGAAATGGCTTAAAAAGAATCATAGGAAAAGAAATAATGAGATAAAGAGTTGTGTGTGTTAGAGAGAGAGGAGGGAGAAAGATTTGAAGTGATAGAAAATATAAAGAAATAAAGGATTTGGGAAAGAATGAAAGACAAAAAATAAATAAATAAATAAGGTGAGATTGAATAAAGAGGAGGATGAAAGAAAGAAAGAAAAAGAGATATAATGTTAGGAATATTAAAGAGAGGGAATGAAAGAAAGACAAAGGGAGAGAAATTTATAGAGAAAGAGAAAAAATAAAAAGATGTAGAAAGAGAAAAGAAAGAGGCGAAAAGACATGCAAGAAAGTGAAAACAAAAGATAAATAGGAAATAAAGGAAGGTCAAATGATTTAGAAAGAGAAAAAGAAAGTGAGAGAGAGAACTTCAAAGAAATAATACAATGAGCGAAAAAATTACAATAAGTGAAAGAAAATGAGAGAAATACAAAAAGATAAATATAGAGAGAGGAATAAAGAAAGTTTGAGAGGGAAAAGGGGAATGAAAGATATAGAAAAAGGGAAAAAATAAATAAAGACAATAGAATTAAAGAAACAAAGAGAGAGAGAGAAAAGATGAAGAAAAAAAGGTAAAGAAAGAAATACTTGAAGAGAGATAATGATAGAAAAATAGATAGACCACAATAAAGAAAGAGAAAAAGAAACAACTTGACTAAAATAACAAATAAAAGATAGTAAAAAAGAAAGAAAAAGAACAATCTATTTCACTGATACCAAATAGTCATAATGAAACACAAATGTACTCAAATAAGCAAAGAGATCTATTCAATATTTTGTAAAAAAATAATTTAGTAACAAGAAGAATATTATATCTAAAGGTGATCAAAATTATACAATGACCATCTCATGATACCATCAAGATTGTTAACATCATACTCCTAAATAACTATAATTAAAAAAAGAAACCAAAAATAATTACAACTCCTTAGTACCACAAAGGATTATAACCATAGCAACATCATTTTCCTAGCATCTAGCATAGATAAAAACATAAAAAAAATCCTCTAACTCATGACTTCTCACAAGATAAAACTGTTATCTAGTCACTCACCCAAAGCACTAAAGTAATTTTTTACAAATAAATATGTTAATTGCCAAAAATGCAGCAAAATTTAACCAAAAACTTTCTTGAAGCCATGAGGAAATTGTATTATGTTAATGCAAGTATCATGTGAAGACATCATATAATGGATTTGAAATGCAAGAATCACACCATGTAAAGACAACCTCAAACACACATACAAAATGTTAAAAACCACAATCTTGTGGACAAATTTTGTAGTCACGACCTATCAAGGATACATCTAGTTGAGGGCACATTTTCTAGTCATAACTTAAGGGAATCTTCCAATCATAGCTAGTCAAGAGAACATTGTCTAATAGTGAGTGAGTAATTAAACAAATATTATTGCTATGTGTGCGAGAGGACCATTTTCTAAGTTTTGACAAATTTTAACCAAGTCATTGAGATTGAGTTTTATTGTCACTATGTTTGAGTTTTACTCAATCTTGAGTTTTTAAAATATGATATCTAGTATGTGAGGTTACAATTGATTTCATATAACCCAAACAGTGATATAAATAAAAAACATAATAGACCTTCTAAAATTTTAAATGCATCATCTTCTTGAAAATAATTCTAAAATTAGAGAATATTATTTTTTTTAAATAGATTTAAAGAGATCGTGAATATATTTACCTCTCCACCTTCTTCATTGCCCTCATCATTTACATCAAACTTGGACTAGTAAGATCCTCCAACCATATCCTCTACATTTAACTAAAATGAAATAAATATTATATATTATTAGAACTATTTATGATTAGCAATACTAATACATTCTATAAAATCCAATCCACTTTTCTATAAAGATGCACATATCTCACCAATATTGTCACCTATTATGTTTCACCTTGAAACATCATGCTATGGTTTGTGAATATATGATATTAAGAAAGCATTAATTTAGTCATAAAAATACACACATCATATCATATCAATCACATGTTCAAACATCAATTACAAATACCATAGTCTTCATGGTTCAAGATTTTTTTGGGGGGAACATATTATTATACGCTCAACTTATTATTATAAAAAAATAAAGAAACCAACGCTCCACTTCAAAACTGGATAAACCCAACTCATTCCCCAAAACTTACAGCTTAAAACCAGAAAAAAGCCACAAGACCAAACCCACCTTCAATCTAGACAGTTTTATAAAAAAAACCCCAACCTTATGCCCAAAAAATATTCCTGATCTTTCCACAATAGAATAGAGAAATAAACTCAGACCATTTCACATGCAAACAACAAGAAAGCCTAATAAATAATACATGGCCAAGGCACATACCAGACACACAAACACAAGTCAATAAAATAGAGGTACTCCGACCAAAATCAATCACAGGAGAGTTTGCAAAGCAAAAAGCAGGGTGATAGCTTAAAAGAAAAGAAAAAAAAAGAGAAAAGATGCAAGGACTCACCATACAGTACATAGGCGCCTATTTCTCCGTTTGGATTCCTTGATCGTATATACCATCTCTCAAAACGACTTACACTCCTCTCAATTGAAAAAATAGACTCAGACCACTTCACATACAAACAACAAACAGGCCCAATAAATAATACATGCCCAAGATCATTTCAGACACCCAACACAACCAATCAAAGGAAAGTTTGGAAAGCAAAATTCACGAATGATAGCTTAAGATTAAAAAAAAAAGAAAATAGAAAAAAGATGCAAATACTCACCCATTTCTCCATTCGGATCCCTCGACCGGATGTGCCATCTCTGAAAAAAAAGTTACACTCCACTCAATTGGGATCATTATGATCGGGGTAGGCAGCGGTTTCCTACCTACTCGCAGTCAGTGCCCAGGCAGTGCCGTACGAACCAGCGAAATGTTGTTGACTATTCACTCTGAATGTCCCTAGTCTGAGTGTGTCTCCTAAAAGTCTCACTTCAAGACATGTCGGTCCGCTCCCATAGGGAGCTCTTTGACTTTTCAGCCACATTTTTCTGGTGCTGATCTTGTTGTATGAGGTACCCACCTGGGGAGCTATGGAACAGAGCTGAGAGCTCATGGTGCTCGCCTCTTTACATTTCATTCTGCCCTAGTTGTGGAGAAGGGTCCCTGGTTTGCCTTTAGCAGAACCTGTATAATTCTCCAGGATTACAAGTCCAGGGTTCTGAATGGATAAATGCCCATCTGCCTCCAATGACAGCCTCTGTTATCTCTCGGTGATCCCTTTGCACCATTCATCATCATATTCAGGCGATGGATGAGAAATGAACAAGCACAGAATTTAAAAGAAGGCGCCTGTGAATCCACTGGTTCAAGCCTACACATTCATCATCTTGCAGTAAGAGCACTTCCATCAGAGCGTGTAATTTAACCTAGAACCAGATCAGACCTAGGGCAGGGAGGATTTTCTCCTCACGGCCTGCACATTTTCTCCAAACATCTCTTCAAATGTATTGGACTTTAGGCCAAAGGTTTTCAGCTATGGCACTTAATAATTTCCAGCTGCAAAACTCATGCAAGAAACCATCCACCATCAATATCAAATGTGAACTACAGAGTACAAGGCTTAAAATATGCATGCGTATTAAAGACTATAAGGCACATTAAAAATTAAATTAAATCATGACTGTACCCATTTGTGTTCCACAGAAAAACTCCAGTAGACAAAAAGGAAATGAAATCTGCTTACATTACCTGAACAGTAGCGGCTTTGCAGGCCAAAGGTTTTCCTTGCGAATAGGTTTGGGCATGGTTCCCAACGCCATCTGAGAAAATGAAAGCATGACCAGAAATCATTGCCTATTTAGGTATCTTTTTCTTGAAATGGCAATTTGAAGAATTCCCTCACCACCTTCTTGAAAAGGTAACTGTCAATCGTAAGGAAGGTGCGATTAAAGATATGCTCCAAAAGTATCCGTTCAATTGGATGTGGACGAGATGTTTTCAAAAAACCTCTTTGGTCGGATATGGACGAGATGTTTTCAAAAAACCAATTGCAGATTTGCCTGTTTATGGTGTAAAAAAGCAGCCCATTCGCTTGCATGCCGTTTTTTTTTTAATATATTTAGATAATCTAGTCAGCGTGTCTTGATTCGGATGTAGGAGTGTGATGTAAGATGGAAGATTTTAACAACGGTTTAAAAGACAGAACAAATTGTGTAAGTTTTTTGGTGCAAGATAGTGTGATATAATATGAAAATTTTAACGGTTATGAGATCAAAATAGTTTATAAAATTTCAAATAATTTTTTTTTAACAAAATAATATATTATAAAAAATTAATATATAATAATAAAGTCTTAGTGAATCTTTTCATAGAGTAAGAGGAATTATAGATAGTATATAGATTTACGTTTTATACACTTTTTATTTCTCACATTCATATCCATTTTTAACATGGTAGTCCCCAACCTTCATTTGTCAAGCTTTCTTCATCAACCCAAGATGTACTATTTCACAAAATAGATCAAGTAGGAAAGAAAGTGGATGCAAAGCCAAATAGATAGGATAGCAATGAGTTATTTGATCCTAGACATACACCCCTACCTTTCGAAATTGTGACATATTCAATGCCCATGGGTTTCATAGCACCTCAATTTTCAATGTATGATGAATCTCAATACCCATTTGTAGTCATTTTTTGTTGCATGTGTACACTTCCTTTTGGAGGATAAGTTGTTAGTGATCTTATTTCCATGCACTCTCAAAGACTATGCTATGGAGTGGCTCTTTTTCTTCCTTGACATTTTATAAATTCATTTAATGATTTGGCAAAAATATTCCTTAAACAATTCAAAGTTTAACATGAGCCTTAGAGTGCCATTCATGGCATAGTGTGATGGTTAAATCGTCATTGTTGATATTGTCACCAAGGGTCAAACCCCAACTAGACCAACATGTTCATGGGCTTTGAGCCCTTGTTGGGCCAATGTGCTTATGAATCTTGCTTTCTTATAGGGCCTTTAATAAGCCATTATGCTCACTAAAAGCCCCCACTAGGCAATTGAACTTGGGAGTTTTAACCACGAGTGTTGATGTAATGTGTTCATGCTAGGGGATGAAGGCCCATGTGTTATCACCTCACCAATTCATAGCTTTGGCCAAAAATGTTGAATTGCCAAAAAAAAAAAATTATCCTTAGAGTTATAGTTGTCAATCTATTTAAATGTTTATAAGGATTAAATGAACACATTAATAACTATACCATCTTATTCCAATCTTTCTACTTCATAAGGATAACCCATTACATGATTTTGAGTTTAAAATATATTTATTAAGGATCCACTCTGAAAAATAGTCCAGAACGATATGTATTTGAAAGCTTGGCTTCTTTTATGGATTTATGTGTACATATAAAAATTGTAGTACAAAATGTCTTCAAGCCAAAAAATTTATCACCCTTTCAAATATCAAAATTTAAACAAGTTTTCCATGTGTAATGATGTGAAGAAAAGTGTTCATCAAGTTGTTAACACTTCCATGTTTCTTCATTTAAGCTAGTCATTTTTAGAAGTTTACCAAACTTCAAGAGTTTATGGATAATACCCTTCAAACCTTGTTGAATGCTAATTTATTTATGCTCCCTTCAATATGTTCACTCAATTTCAAAAAACACTTCCTAAAGAATATAATGATTAAACAATATGTATCTATCATCACATTAAAGGTCATTAGACCCACACTTGTATAGGCATTAAACACAAGATATACGAACTCGTTAATAAAAATGCAATCAAATTTGGAGAGGTTAATGAAGAACATGATGATATACCACATGGTCATGATTTTGCAAGAAATATTGAATCCAATGATACATCTTCTTCCTCTCCTCCTCCTAACCCATAAATTACATACAAACTATAAAAAATCATGGAACAAGAATTATACATATATTATGCCACTTAATCATAAATTAAATAATAGTTAATAAAAGAGGAAGAGAAGAATTAAACACCATATTTATCCTAGAAACCCTCCAAAGAGAGAAAAATAGACTGATTGATAGCAAAAAATACCTAATACCATATTATACAATAAATGACATGTGCAAAAATATGTAATTGAGATGGATACAATATGCCCCATGCTTCACTCATCCAAGACCTTGACTATGGATGCAATCTACCCCTTGCTCCACTAGTTGCATATTTCCCTTGTCTAACTATAGCGTAGGAAAAATTATCCCTTTTTCACACTTAATTTGGGAATAATTAATAATAAAATGAGCCTAATTAATGTTGCCTTAATTTAGTGTTGTAATATGGTTTTTCATATTCAAATTAAGTTTAGGGCCCTTCTAGATTAAAAAGACTTAATTGTGCCTTATTTAAGGTGTTGTAAGGTGTACCTTTACACTTTCACACTAGTCTAGGGATTTATTAATTAATTGAAGTTAATTTGCCTTAATTGGCCCCTTTAATACAAATCCAAGCCTAATTAAATGCAATTTCTAAGGGATAAAACCCGACATTCATAAATATCATTACACAACACTTAACTTTGGAAGATGTGTGTCCTAGGTAAGTGACCTAGTACCCATTCGGCGAATGGGTCCTCACTTAAATCTAGGACCCTATTTTTACATAATGTTTAACATTTATTGATGTGTGTCCTAAGTACGTGACCTAGGACCCATTCGGCCCTATGGTGAATGGGTCCTCACTTAAACCTAGGACCCCTCTTTTGAATATGTTTTTGGTGGCATTTTAATGATTCAAATCTATAATTCAATGTTGGATTATGGTATTTGAATTTTGGGAATTAATGGTAAGAAATATATAAATACAAGGATATTTCACTATGTTTTATCCTAAGACTCTGGAGACACCTAGCAAATTGAATGAAGTCATATTAAGAGCATTCAAGTGAGCATTGATAGAGCAATTCAAGATCATTTTCAAGGCATTATTGACGGAAGATTTATTGAAGAATATTGCAGCAATCAAGATTCATATCATCATGTCAAAGATGTATTGCAGCATACATGTTGTTTGAGGTAATAGGGTATGTGCAGGATCATCATGGAAAAAACAGGCCCTTAAGTGGCAAAAAAATTCAAAAAAATCAGAGTTAGACAACTTGACATAAAAATTTGAATAAGTTATCTATATTATTTCAAAAATATGTAAGAATAGAATCTGTAGCAAATTGAATGTAGTTTTTAAACTACTAGGTTTGTTTAAAAAAACAAAAAATCTATTTGGTGAAAATTTGAAATTTCAATGCTATGGTACTTAAATTTCAAAGAAAAAATAAGTAGGTGTATGTATGACCACCCTAACCACAATAAAATGATAAAAAAAAATTATAAGATTTTAGATATAAGTAGAGGACTCATGCCCCGATGTGATGCATATTTTTTTGTAATTTTTTTCCAAGTAAATAATCAATTATGATTTTTTTATTACAACTTTTAAAATATAAAACTTGTATGTCTAACCACCTTAACTTAGTCAAACTTCATGAAATTCTATTATTATTTTTTAATCCTATAGTATGTGAAGCATAGAATGTGACGCATGTTTTAGATTCAAAAAATGTGATACCATTTGAAAGCTATAGATGTTTTTCAATCAGCCTATCAATTAGGACTTTAGTCCTAATTTGAATAGAAAATGAATAATAATTACTTATTAAATTCAAAGTAAAGCATAATTTATATCGGTGGAAAGTTGAGAATCTCCTTTAAAAACCCTTTTTGTTTCATCAATTTTGGGTAAAAAAATAGTCATCAGCCACATACCCATCATATTGCCACTTTTTGGCCCATGATGATCCTACGCATACCCAATATGGTGATTTAGTTTTCAAGATCTATTCAAGCATATAAAAGGCATTTTTTCACATCAAGTTTCATGATCAACATCTGCATTCATTTAGGCCACTTCACACTAGTTTGCATATTTTTTGTCCAAGCTTCAAATAAGATTTGGTGAGTTGTGACATTGTTGTTCATTCATCATTACTTCTTTCATGTTGCATTTCATTCCAAGGTTTAATTACCAAAATAGGGTTTGACTAGGGAAAACCCCCATTCCCCAACAAACAACATTTTTCCCTCTTTGATGTGTGATTGCAGATTTTAAGTTCAAGATCATTTGAAGAGAAAATTTGAAGAAAGTTGCAAAGTTGTCAAAGTTGAAAGAAAAGTTGTCAAATCACAAAAAATGATCTACAAGATTTATTTTTGACTTTTTGACAGTGAACAATTGGAATTTGAGAGTGTGGATCTGGAAGAAGAGAACCCAGAAAGCATTTTGGTTTCATAGGTCCAAAGTCTATGGTTGTACATTATAGGCCTAACATACAATGTTCTAAAACTAAGGTCTAAGGTTAAAGATCTAGGTTCCAAGGATCCAATCTTCATAATATATCATCTAAGGTCTTGATTTCAACGTAGAAGAGTCTAAGTCCAAGTTGGCATAATACCTTGAGCCTTTGACCCTTGATCCTAACCCAAGATTATGGATAATCGACACCTAGAATATGGACCTTGTGTGCTAGATTGGAACTTACACCTTGGATTTGTTTGAGCCATGGAGCCTGGAACCTAAATCATAAAACATTTACCATCTACCTTGAAACCTTGAACCTTGGACCCTTGACACTCACAACTTTGGACATTGGATACTTGGTCCAATCTAGATCTTTAACCTTGGACCTTAGACTTAGAAACTTGTATGCTAGACCTATAATGTACAACCATAGACTTTAGACGGTCCTATGGAACCATCATGAAAGATCCTATATTTTTCTTTATTTCTATCATTTATTCTTTAAAGTTGTTTATGCAAAAGAAATTTTTAAAAAAAAAATTGCAATTACAATAGTTCCCAAATGAAAATTTTATGGGCAACGTAGTCTTGAGTCTGATAATTTTATTAGTCTAAAAATTTAAACTTCCTTGTGTTTATTTATATGCTTATTTAAAAAATTGAAAATATAAAAAAATACTTCTATTAGGTGTGTAAAAATCAAAAAGACAAAATTTTAATATTTATATTCACAGGATATTAAAAATTGTTGAGTATTGAATTCTAGCTCAAATAATTTTTCACTAAAATAAACTGAAGATTAAAATACAATGAGGGAAAAGAAAAAAGATAAAATGAGAGAATAAAGAAATAAGATAAAAATACAAATAGAACAAGAAAACTCATGAGAAATAAGAAAAAGAGACTGAAAGAAACAAAGATAAATACAAAGAATGAGAGAAATAAAATTATAATAAATGAATTGACAAAAGACAACAAAAAAGAGAGAGACATATAAAATAGAGAAATTAAGAAACTAAATAAGTGTAACAATGGGAAGAGAGAGAGAGCTAGAAAAAAATAGAGACAAGACAACATTGGAGGGGCTCAAAGAAATTAAGAATTAGCATATAGAAAAAAAATTAATATAGTAGTATAAAGATAAAATGATAAACATATAGAAAACTTACAAAATATTAAAAGAGACAAAATAAATAGAGAAAATGAGAAATAAAAAGCAATCAAAGAGACAAACAGATGAAAAAAGAGATAGAGAGAATTAATATAGACAAAGGAATAAGGAAATAAAGAAAAAAAAAAGAAAAAGATAGTAAAAATGAAATAAAGAAATAGATAATGTGACATAATGACAAAAAGATAGAATAAATGATAGAAATAAAGAAAGGTCTAGGATCTTATATGTTGGTTTCATAGGTCCAAAGTCTATGGTTGTAGATTATAGGCCTAACATATAACGTTTCATGTCTAATGTCCAAGGTTAAAGATCTAGGTTCCAAGGATCCAATCTCCATATACATCATCTAAGTTCTGGAGTTAAACATTGAAGAGTGTAAGGTCTAACATCACAGAATACCTCAAGCCCTTGACCCTTGATCCTAAACCAATGAAATTGTGGACAATAGACACCTAGAATATGGACCTTTTGTGCTAGATTGGAACTTACACCTTGGATTTGTTGGAGCCATTGACCTTGGACACTAAATCATAAACCATTTACCCTCTACCTTTAAACCTTGAACCTTGGATCCGTGACACTCAAGACTTTGGACATTGGATCTCAGGAACATAGATCTTTAACCTTGGACCTTGGACTTGTAATCTTGTATTCTAGGCCTATAATGTACAACCATAGACTTTGGACACATGAAACCAACATGCAAGATCCTAGATCTTTCTTTACTTTTATCATTTGTTCTTTAAAGTTGTTTTTGAAAAAACAAAAAATTCAAAAATTTGGCAACAAAGCTACTAACTGTGCCGCCAATGTGGCTCTAAGTTGTACGGGATGGATCCAATGGAAAAATAATAACATTCCAAAGGCCTTGAGAGACCTGATATTAAATAAGAAATATGAAAATTATTACAATTTGCAAAGATGATATGCCAAAGTTAAGCAGAAAGCATGGGAGTCCTGAGGTAGTTAAAGGTTCACAGAGTTATGATGATATTGGGGGTATGGTGTGGTATCTAATGATCTCATTAGGAACTAAATTAAATCATTCTTCCCTTCCTGAGGTGTCTGATGATCACATGGAGATTTTCAAATTAATAAGGGTTGTTAACTTGAAACGTGTTGATTTTCCTATTATCAACCCTCCCTGAATTTGTAAAGTGTTGCAAGGAATGAAATTTAATGAGGATTTTAAAATGTGTAAGAAAAATGATGAGCTAATGGTACTAGGAATTGTGTCACTGGACTTCCTTAAAAGAAACTTCTCGACCCTACATTTTTTGTGGGCTCTATTTGTCACTCAAAGAAATTGTGTCTTCTGCAACAAGGAAAGATAGCCAAAGAAGTGGAAGATTATGATGCATAGCCCGCAATAGCCTAAGAGTTTGTAGAGAATTAAAATGGGAGGCCCAAGGAAGCACACTGAGCCTCCTAATTTTTAGGCCCTTAAGCAAAATGTGGATTTATGGAGGCTTTTTGAAAATGTTGGTATGGTTCCATTTTTTGAATCTCTAAAGGGTTACAATAAGAATTTAACTGCTAAATTTACCAACTCCTAGTAGAAAGAAAGCGTATCCATTGGAGTAGTGAAGTTTGAGGTTACGATGCACTTCATTGTGGAAGCAACTATCCTACAAAACCAAGGGATTAAATTTCCTAAGAAGAGTGGGGCGAATTATCAGAAGTTCGTGGATAAATTCCTGCATGAAGGGGAGAGCCTAAAACATTTTCAAAATAGGTATGCTAAGTTAGAACTCCCTCCTCCCTTCAAATGCTTTGGTAAGCCTATTTGTTATGCAGTATTTTACTTTAGAGGGTAGATATATGTCAGTACATGCACACCATTTCCCTCTACTCAATCACATTAGGAATGGAGAGAAAGTCAATTTACCCTTTTACCTATTGTCTTCGTTGCAACTCAATATAGAGAAGGGTGTTAGTCCTCCCCTGCACTGGGTCAAGGTCTAATGTTAACTCTATATAAGTATGATCTAGATCTTAACCCTCATGACAACCCTTTGGTCAACGCTAGAAGTGATAATCCTAACCATCTTGATGGGGATAACGAGGAACCTCCTCTTGATGAAACTCTTGTCATGGCATCTAACCCTTGCCTGCCTCCCTTAGTTGTTGCAAGGAGGGTGTTAATTCCTGCTAAGAGCTCATCCCCTATGGCCAATTTCTTGAACCCCACTACTCCTGTGATGCAAAAAAGGGAGGAAAAAGGTGTTTATGAGATGGAGCTCATCAAGGCTATGCCAAAAAAAATAAAGCATTCGCCTTTGTTGTTGGACCTTCCCAAGGTGAAGAAATTCAAAAGAGATATTAACCCTAGTGACATCATTAATATTTTTGAGGAAGGTGTGCATAATGAGGAGGTGAAGTTGATCTCGTAGGGGCAAGGGAGTGGAGGAAGTGGTGGTAGGAGGTTAGCTCGTTTGGCTAAAGTTTCCTCTAAGGATAAGAAAGGAAAACATAAAATCACTGTGTGATGAGGAAGACTTGGAATTTGAAGAGTTAGAAGCTCAGGAGGAGGAAGACTTTGAGGATATGGATTACGAAGACTCTGCATATGATATGGGGGAAGAAGGTTCAAATGAAGACAAGGAAGAGGATGAGGAGGAACAAATTGAGAAAGTGGAGGAACAAAAGAATGATATTAAGAATGTGCAGGATGCTAGGAATTTGGGCATGGAGACAAATACTGAGGACTGAAGCACTAATTTTATAAAGAGTAGACTAAATTTTATGTAGGTTTAAGTTGACGATATGAAGAAAGAATTAGTTACGCTAATGAGGGTAACTAATAGACTAATGAGAATGGCGATGTTGGGAGTTGTTTATGGAGAAACTAGAATTTTCAAGAAATTGAAAAAATAGGGGAAGCCTAATGTATTGAAGATGTTGGATGAGTCTAAGGGACCTGACTAGAGGGAGTATATCTCCCTCATTAGCGAATACGGGGACCTGCTAAAGAAATCCAAGTAATAGATTCTTGTTGCTGCTTTAACGGTTGCTTTCCATTTTTTGTCTTTTTGTTTCCTAATCTCATATTGCTATTGTAGAATATCCCTGTTATGGTTTAATATTACCTAGGACACTGTTGATCTGATAAATGGTTTACATAGTTTTAATTTTTCTTGTAGAAACTTCTTATTTTTTATTAATATTGGTTGGACTATGGTTACTAGGTTGAATGATGGCCTATTCACCACTCTGATGGTTGTTTTTTAGTTCTTGTGGGTGGTGGTTTTTCCCACCTTCTTTTGGTTCCTTTTTGTCTTTTGGCTGTAATCATGGGATCAGGGCCCTTCCCTGCTTAACTAACCAAAAGCAATTGGAAAATGATTTTTTTTTGGAAAAATCTTGACTTTGATAATTTTAAGAGTGTCTAAAAATTTAAACTTGCTTGTATTTATTTATGTTTATTTTTCAAATGGAAAATATAAAAAAATACTTCTATTAGATGTGCAAAAATTAAAAGGACAAATTTTAATATTTAAAAATTCATAAGATATTAGCAACTATTGAGTATGGAATGCTTGCTCAAATAATTTTACAATGAGAAATGAAGAAAAAATGAGAGAATAAAGAAATAAGATAAAAATACAAATAGAATGATAAAACTCTTAGAAATAAGAAAAAGAGGCCAAGAAAACAAAGATAAGTACAAACAATGAGAGAAATAAAATTATAATAAATGATTTGATAAAAGATGTAACAAAAGAAAGAAAGTCATATATAAACTAGAGAAAACAAGAAACTAAATAAGAGTAAAAATGGGGGGAGAGAGAGAGAAATAGAGTTAGGAAAAAGAATAGAGACAAGACAACACTAGAGGGGCTCAAAGAAATTAAGAATTAGATATAGAAAAAAATTTTATATAGGTACTAGGATAAAGACAAAATGATAAACATATAGAAAACTTTCAAAAACATTAAAAAAAGACAAAAGAATGAGAGAAAATGAGATATAAAAATCAAAAAGAGAGACAAGAGGATGAAAAAATGAGATAGAGAATTAATATAGACAAAGCAATAAGGAAATAAGGAATAAAGAAAATAAATATGAAGAAAAATAAGAAAAAGATAGTAAAACTGAATTAAAGAAAGAGATAATGTGAAATAATGACAAAAAGCAAGAACAAATGATAAAAACTAAGAAATGTATAGGATCTTGCATGTTGATTTCATAGGTCCAAAGTCTATGGTTATACATTATAGGCTTTCCATACAAGGTTTTGAGTCTAAGGTCCAAGGTTAAAAATCTAGGTTCCAAAGATCCAATGTCCATATTATATCATCTAAGGTGTTGAGTTCAAAATTGAAGGGTCTAAGGTCCAACGTGGTATAATACCTTGAGCCCTCAACCCTTGACCCTAAACCTAGGATTATGTGTGACGCCCGTCGTGCGAACCCCAAAGGACAACACAATGCACACATTTTTTTTTAAATAATACAAAGTACACATATTATGAACCATTAAACATAATTACATTACACAATAACATCATAAGCATCGAGTCCTTTGGGGCACGTGAGGTCACATCGCATAAAACAAACTCATAACGAAAGATTACAGATAAAGCTAAATAACTTAACTAATCTTTACATCCATCATAGACATTAAATAACCATTTACAAAAGATAACATCCATATATCCATAAGCATAAGTATAAATACATCACATGATATGAACCATAATAAATCTCATAAATCATGAATGGTTACAAGGGTGCACTTACAATACATCGTCTTTTAATACAATACATGTTCACAATATATGAAATACAATAAAACCTCCCATACATGTCGGATAAATACATAATACAAAGAATGTATGAAATACAAGATGAATATCTGGTACAAGCTCCATCTGAAAGATACTATGAAGAAAAAACGTTGATGGGGAACCCAATGAGTGTGGAGCACGTTCCACCCGACCATGTGGGTTTTAGAAAAACCCACCCCCCATGCTCAAAGGTGACAAGGAAGTAACCGCGACCATGAATGCCATAAGACTAACTCCAATAAGAAAATCATAGCACAATAACTCCAATAGCAACAACAAAAGCCTACATAGACCATAAATGACAACAACTAAGATCCAATCAGATTATACACAAAGCCATATAACACATTATAAATAATTCAATGGAAACAACCATAACCACTTTCCAAGTAAATCCAAGACAACAATCGTAACACACTTCTAGAGGTAACCAAGAAAGCAAAGCACAAGAGCAACTAGTGGAGAGTGTCATCGCATAGCCTACATAGGTTATCCTAGCCCTTCCTCCAACATGAGGTGTTGGCCCCCATCTATGGTTATCTTGGCCCTTCCTCCTACTTGAGGCATCGGCCCCATAGGGTGACTCATGCAGAGCCGTTAACCTCTCCTGAGGATGAGATAACAACTTTTCCAACCACGACCTTCTCAGTCTACCATTAGTCTGTGATAGCCCTAATGGATAGACGAGGTATCCAAGATTATCTTATTATGTTATTACTACCCATACCCCTAAGTTCTATTATTAGGTTTTCACTTGTTAATCTAACTCTTACGTGGGTTATCCTGAGCCCTTCCTCCTTTTGAGGCAGTGACCCCATGAAAAGCCACTCTCTCTGGAGACCCCAAAACATAATCAAAAGAAAGGGTTGTACCATAAAGAACAAGGAATTAAATCTCAACAGATGACATACGAGGCATTACTCATCTTGCTAAAAGGCACACAACAGAGTCTCAACAAAATCTCGTACAACCCTCTCAGAATAAGAATACCAATAACTTGCTACATCAAGAGCACATGAAACAAGTAATATCGACCGACAATAAAATCAAGACTTTGGAAGCCTAAGGTTCACAACATCCATAAATGGGTTCATAAAATCAACTGGGTTCCCACACCGAAAAGCCAAAACAATAACATAATGGTAAAAAGATAACCCAAACAAATTCACAGGATTTCAATACTCAAATCAACATAATAATTTTCCACTATGATAAGCAATTCATTTTATTCCATTACGAAATCTCTATTTCCATAATAAAATTTTGAAATAAAAATTCCATGATAATCAATTTTGCCTTTTTCCAATAACCATAACAGCTATAGATTCAAATTTCACAAAATAAAACAATATATCGTTATACTTATTTTATATATATATATATAAATGATATTCTACTTTATTCCATTAATCTTTTAAATTTAAATAATTTAGGTTTGTTAAAAAAAACCATCCATATGCCAATACCAATATATATATATATACAATTTTAAAATAAAATAAAAAAGCCACACGCAACAGTCAAGGCTGTTGCCCCCAGTCTATAGGACTGCGCACATCAGTCACAAGGACTGTTGTGGGCAGCCCATGGCTACGAAGGGGAGAGGGGAAGGGTACGACCAGTGCCATCCTTCCCTTCGACCCTTAAAATATATATATATATATATATATATAATTTTATTTTTAAATTATAAACAAAAGACATATGAACTCCCTGCATGGGTTCGGCCCAGAACGAATTTCAAAATAAATAAAATAACAGGCATAAATATATTTATATATTTATATATATATATATATGTCAAACATAGTATAATCTTTTTCTGCAACAAATCATTGTGCAAATATATTTATGATATATATATATATATATATGTATATACATCTTTTCAAAAGTGTATATATATATCCAAAAATCTATTTATTTCAGAAGGGGAAATAATCTTTTTTTTTTATAACAGATCATAAAAATACTGGACATTTTCAGAGACCCATTTAAATTTGTTTCATTTGTTTGCTATCCAGAAGATTCCTAAAACCCCCATAAGATTTATTTTCTTCTATAGAATAACATCATTTTTTTAAAAAACAAATTCAGAGAAATCAAAAGAAGAGAATGGAACCTAGAGTCCTACATTTGCTAAAACTTTTCTTGATTCCAAAAGCCTTTTTGAAGAGCTCCCCTTTCTTCCTTCAAAACTTCTCCACCAGATTTCCTTGCTAAATTCTCTAATCTAAAATTTTAATCCAGAAAAGCCTCTCTTCCAGAACAATGAAAAATAAATAAATTCTACAAAGAAAACAAGAAGGGATCCAATTTCTAGAATCAATATTTTCTTTGCAGCTTCTGTCAATCTTCCCCGTGAATGAAAATCTCTCAAATTTGCTATTAAAATAAAAAATATCTTCTTCTTTTCAAAAGCTTCATAAATCAAAATTAAAAGAAGTTTTCTATTTCATTACCAGCTTTTCAAGCAAAAACTCCACATTCATTGGTCCTTTTATTCTTTTCTTTCTTTTCTTGATTTTTTTCTATTTAACAACACTTTTTGTTTTAATTTTGATTTTTGCAAATTATACTTGCAATTCACACAATTTTACTCATTTAATTATTTTATTTCATTAATTATCCTCAACATGCTATTTTAATTGATTTATCTAAACACCAATTTTAAATAATTAAATTTACACCTTTCAATAAATTACATGGCTTTTTAATATAAGACTTATATATTTTAATGTAAACTATTCCAATACTATTATTAACATTTATTAAAATTATTTAATTATTTAAATGACATCATACTACACACCAACGTAAAATAAATATCAAAAGTACACTCACACAAAACCACTATTATAAAATGCAAAAACGACAAAGGTCAAAGATGCACAATACCACTAAACATAAGACAGGTTGACAAACGTGGGATGTGGTGACTTCCTTGTCATCTTTGTTTCAACTTCATGCCCATTGGGTTATTTTGATGCTCGCCCTGTCCTGTCGAAGCAGGTGGAATTGAGACTCTGTTCCTGCAATTCTTGCATACAAACACAGTTGTGTACAACATGTATATATATATAATCAATTACATCACATCGTGAGAAGGAATCGCAGCGTAGCAGGGCACTCACAAACGAGTGGTGCTACACTATCCCCTCACCAAAGCTATAAATACAATTACAACATCAAGTATAAAATAACATTGCTAAACTAACTGATCACATCATACCATCATAAAATGATTACTAACCCACTGCATCACAATATTCTACTGAAATCAAATTAAACATCACCAACCAAATGTAACCATAATGTCATATCATAATATCCATGTCATCAATTAAAGTAGCATAGTCATCAAGCAGTCTAAACTATCCAATCCACCAATCCAACCAATAAATAGTAACAATCAAAGTCTCAAAGTATCAAACAAAACCATAGAAAAATAACAAGTCCAAACAACAACATGAGGGGTATTAGATTATGGACAAGGCACCTAGAATATGGACCTTATGTGCTAGATTGAAACAAATTAGATTTGTTGGAGCCATGGACCTTGGACCCTAAATCATAAAACATTTACATTCTACCTTGAAACCTTGATCCTTGGACCTTATACTCAAAACCTTGTATGATGGGCCTATAATTTTCAAACATAGACTTTGGACCTATGAAACCAACATGCAAGATCCTACATCTTTCTTTATTTCTATCATTTGTTCTTTAAAGTTGTTTTTGTAAAAATCAAAATTTCAAAAAAATTGCAACTACAACAGTTAGCAAATGAAAAAATTGTGGGAAAAGTAGAATTGAGTTTGATAATTTTAACAGTGTCTAAAAATTTAAGGTTGTTTGTACTTATTTATGTTTATTTTGCAAATTGAAAATATAAAAAAATAGTTCTATTAGATGTGCAAAATTTAAAAAGACAAAATTTTAATATTTAGATTCATAAGATATAACAATTGTTGAGTATTGAATGCTAGCTCAAATAATTTTGTACTAAAACAAACTGAAGACTGAAATACAACAACAAGCAAAGACAAAATGTGAGAATAAAGAAACAAGATAAAAAATAAAAAATAAAAAACTCTAAGAAATAAGAAAAAGATACCGAAGGAAACAAAGATAAGTACAAGGAATGAGAAAAATAAAATTATAATAAATGAATTGACAAAAGAAGTACCAAAAGAAAGAACGACATAAACTAGAGAAAATAAGAAACAAAATAAGAGAAAAAGTGGGGAGAGAAAGAGAGCTAGAGAAAAAATAAAGACATGCCAAAATTGGAAGGGCACAAAGAATTATGAACTAGCATATACAAAAAAAATAGTAAGATAAAGATAAAATGATAAACAAAAAAGAAAACTTTCAAAAATATTAAAAGAGACAAAAGAAAGAGAAAAAATGAGAAATAAAAAGGAAAAAGAGAGATAGACAGATGAAAAAATGAGATAGAGAGCATTAATATAGACAAAGCAATAAGGAAAAAAATATAAAGAAAAATAAGAAAAAGAGAAAAAATGGAATAAAAAAAGAGATAATGTGACATAATGACAAAAAGAGAGAACAAATGATAGAAATAAAGAAAGGTCTAGGATCTTGCTTATCAAGTTGGTGCTCATTATAGTCATAAGGACAACCAATAACAATACACATCAAACAACAACAATAACTATGTACATTATTTACTCATTTTGATCACTAACCAAAAATGTACAACCTTTATGCATTGCTATTATTTATTCATGACCAAAATCAAACTCTCTTCTCTCCTAATAACAGGCTTAAGACCTGACCTTCAAATGAGAAGCACAACTTCATACCTAGAGAACACCATTATTCATAGCTTTAAGAAATAGAGACATTCATGTAGTTGTTAGCAATTTGCCTAAAAAATAACTGCATGTGATCTTCTTCCTACATTTGGCAATAGGTGATAAATATGCCAAATTTTATGCATTAAGATTAGGAATGAAATTTCCCTAGGCTTTCATACACCTTCAACATATGCTCAACATGGGTTTGTCATACATAACTACTTGAACACGATGTTGTAACTTTTATATTTAAACCCCTTTCGCTATGACTAAAAATTTAAATCAAAATCCTCATGAAAACATGGATCCCAACACCTTAGTTATCCATGATAATATTTTAGATAAATTACAATCTTTAATATATGTGGTAATCATAGTTCTATGTTTATATAATGATAGACTTGTAAAAAATATAATTAAAAAAAATCACAATACTTCATGATTTAGAATTTAGAATAACTTGATCACAAAATAGAGAGTTGTAAATTTAAACATATGATGTGACAACACTTACAATTGAGTGAATATATATATATATGTTTCTCACATACATTCCTAGTAGCATGACATGTATTACTAACTCTATATTTAAGTAAGTATATATGTAGTCTAAAAGATTAAGAAAAATTAACCAAAACCAATCAAGATGATCAATCAAATAATAATTGACAATATACAACATTTAGATGGACTCGTTCTATAAATTACACACCATTCAAATAGTAGCACTAATAATATTTGAATTTTCTCATTTCCATAGATTACTTTTGTATCTTTAACCGATCCTCAATCAATCCCTCCTCTAATTTCTAAAAAAATAAATGACAGTAATAGTACAAACTTATAGAAATAAAACAATAATCATGTTGAATATAAACATGCATACACATAATATGTTATTAAATCTATATAGAATTTTTACATTTCAAACCATTAGAATAATCCAACATTGGAAGCTAAAAAGGGGATATTACAATAAAACAATACTAGAATCCAAAGTATATGTTATAAAAATTTGAGAAATATTTTTTTATTTTATGATACTGAAATCATCATAAATCCCATTAAACATTATCTTATCCATAATTTAAAGATTACGATTAGTAAAATAATAATAAAAAAACATAATTAGTTGATTAACATAGTCCTCTTTAGATTCATTATTCCAATAAAATAATGAAGTTGTATATATCCAAATACAAGAGCAATAAACTTAATCCTTGCTAATTACTTAACCTTTAAATGTAAATGATATTAGTCCTCTTTAAACGTGCATGACCTCCAACATCCTCTTGAACCTACTTTAGGGGAAATTATGATACCAACATACTAGTGTTGAGTTAATGTGATGGCCAATACTCACTACGAAATTCACTCATCAAATATAATACATAATTCACACTTGGTGAGATTTGAATGGCTTACCCATCTAAAACTCAAAATTTATACCCTTTGATGTAAGGGGCACTTAGAATCAAATCCATTTTCAACTAAATCAAGAATAGGATAAAATAAAAATATTGTGTAGTTCTTTGAAATCCCCTTCAAAATTAGTCTTTACGACAAAATTATAAAATTATTTTTTCTTCTGATAGTCAAATGGATGTCAAATGTATCATAGTTGATTTTTTTCATAAATGATGTAATAAAAGGAGGATAAAAAATATGTCTAATAAGTTTTTTGGGAAATTTGATTTTGTGTAAAGATTAAAAAGCTAACACCTTGTCTCATAAATTGGAATAAATTTGAGTTCTTTAACAAAAAAAATCCTTTACATTTTATTTTTTGTTAAATTGTGATTTCCCTTAAATAACATGTTATCATTAGACTGGAAGTTTTATGTGTTGTGTCTAATGTCTTCATGCTCAATTTTATTAAAAAAAATAAAAATATGAAGTCTTCAACCCTAGACTATAATGACATGAGACTTTTAAATTCAATATTCTATAAGTAAAAATTAAATATCCTAAAATATTCCAGATACCAAACACAAAAAACATATATTTGATTGGGCTTCCCTAACCAACTTCAAAGCATGAATAATCAACTGGAATAATAGAACTTGTAATATTATGTGATACTATGTGACACTTATTATATGTAATATAGATTGGATAATCCTTTTGTTTATAAACCTAACACTACTGTGGTTATTTAACCATATAGTAGCTAAGCACACTAACAACATCCCAATTTTTGTGAGTAAATGGTAATAATTGGACCCTATTAGAGATATTTAAAATCCACTAGATAACATTTAAATTTAGGAATGTTTTCTCTCTCAATGGATGGCATTGGACTAATATCCTTTAGGAAAGTATCTAAGTTCATCAATTCATTTATACATTTGGATTTCATGCACCCACTCTTAGGTTGAGGGAAAGGTCATAAATTTGATCTTATCCTCCTCAATATAATCTTGATAATATCACATCTATGAATTGGGAAGACATGAATTGATAGTATCATCATTTTAATTTTATTATTGGGTTTATGATCTAACTTTTCATCTAATGATATATTAGATCTATTTATATAATATCAAATATTTACTTTATTGTCATGACTCTCTACTTCAAGGTTGATGTCAATTCTCCTTGAACACTAAAGAAAAATAATAGTGAAGTTTTGTGGCTATATTTCTAAAGGAAATAAATTTCTCCTTGAGCACTAAAGAAAAAAATATAGTGAATATTTTTCAACACCTACCATAATTATTTTGTCAAAACTTATAACATACAGTAAAAAATATGATTTTCATATTTTTTACCCAATTTGATTAGCAAGATTCTATTGTCACCCTTTGAAATGATCATCCATAATCAAGTAAATGAACTTATGTTTTGAAAATTTAAAAATATGTTTTATTTTTCCTCTATTTATTTATTTTATCAAAATTTGGTAGGGTGTGTAGATAATTTAATAAATCTTCTATTAGAGAGATACTAATATCACATTCTTCTTCATGATCTCAATTATACATTAAATATTATATTAATCACTTCATCAATTTTATCACAATAATTCTTATCTTGAATTGAAATCAAGATATTTTGAATCTTTCCTCTTGTATATTTTCCTTATGTTTATTCAACTCCATGAGTGATTTCATAATTCTCGCTAATCTCCCTTGAAAACCCATGTCTTCAATATTGTCCTCTTAGCTCCACTCATTATTTTCTTCTTCAATAGATTTTTCACTACTCTCATAATTCACATTCCAAAAGGTTGGATAAGATATACTTTGATATGTGAGTAGATAATTAACACAATTTGGACAAATACTTCAACCAATACTTGTGTGTTCTTTTAAGGTTAATACAAGGTTGTTTTTTTTTCACTAGTTTTATAATTTTGAATAGCGTGAATTACCTTGTGTGAGCTATAGCTTTTTCAAAATCATATTGGTTTTAATTGATCTAAGTTCTTATAGAGTGGATTCACTTATTGTTAGGACTAGGTTTGATATACATGTTACAAGTTCTAAGTTAATTATTTAATATTTATAATATTGTAAATAATTGTACCACTTGGGTAGAATCTTGAATATTTCATAATTGACATGTCATTATTGTTATGATGTTTCTAACCATTATTTTTTTGGTTACTTAGTAGATTATGTGAATAATATTTGATTGGATAGTAAGACATGTATAAGAGGTGTGTAAGGGTTATTATTGTCTCGTGATGTTGTACTTGGGAGTTACGTTATATATTGAGTGGAGTTATATTTTGGAGAGGATCATATGGATTGAATTTTAACCACTTATACATGATTTTGAGCCCATGGCTTTGGATAGTAGGAGGTCTACTAGTGGGTATTTGTTTACCCTATTTTGTGGTATGATTGGTTGGATAAGAAATGGTAGTTTGTGGTCCCTCTTTTGGTAACATTTTTAGAAGTAGAATAGATGAAAACTAATTGGGCCAATTATGAGTTGTCTAGTTTTGGATATTATATTCAACATTTGGTTTCTAGTAGGATATAATTATGATCTATTGTGATACTAAAGCATTGTTAGTGTGGTAAAGAATACTACTATTCGTGTGCAATTTTAGATGATGAAGTTGTTTGGTGAAGTTTATGCACTTAGAGGATTTTATATGGTGTAGCTTATCTATGGGCCTTTATATCCTAGCTTTTAGTTCAATTGGTTTGACCCCTTATAATTATATTAATATATATACAAGTGAGAGATTTTTAGGACTAGGTATATTTTACACCTTTGAAGTTCTAGATCAATTATTTAATATTTATAATATTATAATTAATTATCTTCCATTGATGAAATTTTAAATATGTTATATTTGGCATTTAAAACAAATTGATAGTGTTGGTACCAAAAGTCTCAAGGTAATTTAATAATTGGTAGTGATTATTTTCTCAAATAAGGGTAGTTTTGTCATGATAAGTTAGAAGAAAAGTGAGGTAGGCAAACAATTGGCTCCTTAGATGTAAAATAGTTGGTCTAATTTAATGCACGATAATAAATCCTAGCAACATATAAAAGCTTAAGGGGAAGAAAAAGAGAGGCTTCTAAATGAATTAGAGACACAAAGCTTTTTTCAAAGAGAACATTGGTCAAATAGTTTGACTCACATTATAGACAAGGAGGATAGGAAAATAATTAATTGTAATCTCATTCTTATACTATACAATGAGTAATATCATTGTAATAGTACATCTATTGACACCTATCAAGTTAGGATTACCTCCCAAATTAGGGGTTCCCTAAGTGAAAAGTTTGTGTAGAGAAATTATGGTGTGTTTTTATTTGATTTATAGTAGTTATGAAATTGATTTCATATTGTAAATCTCTAATAGATGTTAATTAAAGTGTATACTTAGTAAATTTGTTAAATTTATAGCCATATTATCAAACTTGTAGATATTAAGGATTATTTTTTATATTACACTTGATTCAAACTCGTGGTAATTAGGGTATAGCTATTGTATTATAGTGATGAGGTCTTCAAGTGATTACAAATTTGGGTTTAGAGAATCTAGAGATAGTGAATCACCACTAAAAATAAGAAATCATAATCCAGGAGAATTAAATAACATTTTTTTAGCTTTAGATAATCAAGTAGAGAAATTGGTAAATCGTTAAGAATGAGTAGCCCAAAAATAATATTAAATATATAGACAACAATCCCAAATGATGAAAGAATAGCCACTTACCAATGTCTTATGAAAGAAGAAGAAAAAGGTGGCCATGTATATATTTTGGATGAAAGAGAAATTGAAG
The DNA here is from genome assembly GCA_007258455.2 of Sequoia sempervirens. Classification (NCBI taxonomy): domain Eukaryota; kingdom Viridiplantae; phylum Streptophyta; class Pinopsida; order Cupressales; family Cupressaceae; genus Sequoia; species Sequoia sempervirens. The sequence goes on from VDFB02353493.1 coordinate 125,330,317, forward strand.
AACTAGAACTACATCATTCAAATTTGAAACCAATATAGAAATCAAAACTTTTAAAGTTTAAGTAGATGCATAAATTATATATATTGGTTGAATATATGGACTGGGTATATTGTAGTTTCCACCATGTGAGTGAAGCACAAAAATATTATTTTCTTGGTTGAAGATGAGTGGGAATGTATATGACAGGATACCTATTTGTCTTCATGTGAAAAGAAGAAAATATAAAATATTTGGGTAAGTGCACAAAGATGGTTACCAAAAAGGGGGCTTAAGTGGCCACTTTTTTCTTTTCTTTTCTGAAATCAGGAAATACTGACCTTGGACGTGAAATTGAGGATAGTTACACTCAAAATTTTGAGATGGAACAGAAACAAGGATTGAAATGCTCAGAGTCTACTTTCTAAACTACTAATTTATTTTGAAAATGGTTGATATTAAGGGGTTCAAAAGAGGGACATACACAAATTGGTGTTGTTTTTGTCAGAAAAACATAACATAGCAACTCTTGTATGACCCTAGCATGGTGAAATTTTTTGCAGTATTTTTAAAATCGCTACGATTAGAAGTTAATTAATAGTATCTAGTTGATGCATGATTTTTCTAATATTTTTTTAATGAATATTTGATTTTTTACTAATTTTCTAAGTGGGCACTTCTTGAAAAGCAGAATTTTGGTCATGCTCCCCCTACAAATTTTGGAAAGTAATTGATTTTTTATTTTTATTTTTAAATTTTTTAGAATGGAGTCTAGTTTCTAAAAATGTAATTTATTTGAAATTTCAATGAACGGTTAATTTATAATGAAAAAAACACCAAACACTACATTTTGGCAAAAACGAGACACACAAACAAAAGAAATTATGGATGAAAGGCTTAACATTGTCAAAAAGTGAAAAAAATTACATCGTTGGATAGCTAAGAGAGAACCTACCATTAGCCATGTGTTTGATTTTGTCAATATTGAACCAGATGCAATCGTGATGGTGAGCATGAACGCAATTATGTGAAAATTTGTAGAATTTGCAAAAACACATCTCTAGTCATTGGGAATGCCCTCCAAACCTTTGGGTTCGTATTCCAAGGAAAATAACAATGCTAAGGCTTAGGGATTCCCAAAGAAAATAGAACACGAGCCCGTTATAATGTGCTCGTGTTATTTCCTAGTTTTAACATTTTTTTGCTTATCCGGGATACATGTCAAGCAATATATAATGCGAGCGCATTATAATGCGCTCGTGTTATGTCTTCCTTTATGTTAAATGTCAGTCTATTGAATGTTTGTTGATATATTTGTATGTTTGTATGTACATGTATGTTGGTGTGTCATGTATGTATGTATGCATGTTTGTATGTATGTATGTATGCCT
>VDFB02353493.1:125333198-125384793 GCA_007258455.2 Sequoia sempervirens
GATAGGGAGGGAGAGAGTGGGAGAGAGTGAGAGAGAGTGGGAGAGAGTGGGAGAGGGTGGGAGAGAGTGGGGGAGAGAGTGGGAGAGGGTGTGAGAGAGTGGGAGAGAGTATAGACAAAGAGATAAAATAGATGTATAAAAAAACTAGTTTTATGATAATGTGAGCGTGTTTTTAAGAAGTAGAGACATAGTTGTTCTAGGAAGAGATAACACACTCGCGTTATAATGAAAGAGTGTTATATCTTGCACTAAAAATGGTAAAAACCATAATATACCTGTGATATCGACCCACATTCTACATATTCTCTTGATTCTACGCATGCTCTGTCAAAAAGTTTCTTTTTGATGATTGAGTGAAGTGTCCATGCATGATTTTTAGATTCCACCACCTTTGCATGAAATAGTAGAGTTTTCATGTTGAAAGACATAATATCAATTCAATTTTGAATTCAAGTGATAACTGATATACAATTGAAGTTTGGAGGGGAACAAGCTTTTGAATTTAAGTCAAACTGTTGAGGAGTTTGAGGAAAGAAGAACCAAAGGCTACATAATTGGGTAGAACTCCTCCATTTGAAACTCTGGTTTTTTAGGTATGTGAAGTCTTTGTACATTTTTTTTCATTCTATTATCGCTTGCTTTCATTTTTGTTGTTTTGCATATTCCATGTTGATCATTGTTTGTTTGTCATGTTACAACGTTAGGTTGTTAATGGACATTTTAAATTACACAATTCTATACACTTTCCAATTACATTTTTAAACCACATCTCTTTGAAGCATTTTGTTATTTAACAATTGACTTTGTGTATGCTTTCAAGCTTTCATTGAGGTATTTTGTCAAACAGTTATACAAACTAGTTGATTGCCTTGTTTATGCTACCAAAATTTCCATACATGTCTCTAAAAAATTGGAATATACTCCTAATGTAGTAGGAGGAGGCCTGCAACACACAACTCCAATCTGCAAACACAATTTTCAATTTACATTTTCATCAGGATCTCTTCATTCAGCATATTCACACTGTCCCTTTGTAGCATATCAAAGTCACTCAATTAGGTATAATTACACTCACACAACCTTTCAACTCACAACACAACACACATCAGGGACCCATTACAGAGCCTTTCAACATATCCAACAATCACCAATGCTTGTTTTGTACCAAACTACACAAATCAGGGTTTCTACGCTTATAAGTGCCCAAGTTATCCCACTTTTACAAAGAGACCACCCTCAAAACTTGTCCAAATCTCCTGAAACCTTGGGGAAGCACTTTATATCTATCAAAAGATTCAAATTACAGTGTTAGATTGCATACATTCAATCATTTACCACCCAAACCATAGAACCCTCTCCCTAGGCTTAGAAACTCTAGGTTTTATTGAAAGTGGCACTTGCCAAACACTCCAAAACTTGACAACTGTTCATACAAGTCTAAAATACCCTACTTATTCTCAATCTAACATAAAATAACGCTGCCCAAATTAGAAACTCAATTTCACTAACCAAAACCTCAATTTCACTGGAACATGGCTTAGAAGGTACCCACATAAGAGTGTTAAACATTGGTTGTTTCAAGACTTTGACATGCATCATAAGATTCTTCATTACTCAAACCTTGTGTGGCACCCAATGTTCATTTGACCAAATATGGGGGTAGACCTTTGAACAAGACCTTGTGGAAGGTCCATGAGTATGACCATGAGGCAATACTTGACACAATAAAGAGTAGAGCAAACCCAAATGGTTCATTGGATTAATTTGTAAGTATATGCACAATGGTTCTTATTAATTTATATTTGTATCCAAGTTAATTTGTTTGATGGCAATGCTATCATCTTATTTTACTTTGTGTATCTGTAAGTAACCCAGTAAACATTGATTGGTGTCCCCTTGTAGAAAATGCAGATTTATGAGCCATCCAAGAGAATCTCAGGCATAAAAGCAATGAAACATCCCTATTTTGATGATCTTGAAAAATCTCAATTATGATAAAATAAGTCATTACAAAAGTGTGCACGAATCTTGGTGAGGGAATTTCAAGTTAACCTTATCATGAGCACCTATGATGTAGAAATTATAACATCTTGAATTTCAAGATATTCTATTCATGAGAGGTATTGTGTGCAATAGGTATCTTGGAACTCCCAGTGAAGATGTATGGCTAGGAGTGACTAAGTTGAGAGACTGCCATGCCTATCTGTAAGTGCCTTCCATCTATTTTCATTTCATTTCCATTTTGGATGAGTTATTTCTTTTTATTCTTTTACTTTGCGTATCTACAACTAAACTAGTAAAAATTGATTGGTCTCTCCTTGCAAAAAATGCTGATTTTACAACCATCGAAGAGAATCTCAGCCAAAAAAGCAATGCAACATCCTTATTTTGATGATCTTGACAAATCTCAATTCTGATTTTAAGCCATTATAAAAGAGCGTTTGAAGCTTTGTGAGGGAATCTCAAGTTTCTCATTTGAAGTTAACCTCTAAATGAGAACCTATGATGTATACATTATAAGAGAATCTTGAATGTATGAGTGACATTGTAAAATATCTATGAGAACAGAGTACTTAACGCATTGTAATGAAATTTACTTGTAATGGCCTTTACTAAAATAATGAAATTTGGTGCAGGGTCACCAAGGTTATTGACCAAATTTGGTGCATGGAATTCTTTTAAGTTAGTTTTGTGTTTTGAGTTTTGTTAATTGAATAAGGTCATAACACATCCACAATTGATTTATAATGTAATAAGTCATGTTAGTTAAAAAAAGAATAGTTAGGCATGATTGGAAAGATTGTAGAATCATTTGTAACTTGGCTATTTAAAGCCTCTTGAAGGCTATTTAAGTCCTTTTGAAGGAAAATCTTTGAATATGGTTGTAAATGTACTATTAGTGAGATTGAGATTGTTAACCTTTAGAGAGTAGCAGTATTTATGTTGATGAAATTTCCTTTAGATGCAAGGATACAAAGCACATCAACCATGTGGTACAAATGATTAAATCTCAGAGATGATCTATAGCAATGAAAGAGTCTGAAAAGGCAGAGAGAGCTACACTGGTGACTCAGGAGAAACTTCAACTTTCAAAAACAAAGTCAATTAAGATGGTAGATGTGTGGATCAGGCCAAAATTTGGTGGAAGAGGGAGAAAGATGACTAGAACTTTGGAGGCCCACCATACTATATTTTGGTATTCAACCATGAGAGTAGAAGAGAGAGCTGATAGCATGTATCAAAACATTAAGAATTCATTCTTCCAACCAGCAGAGAAGGAGATCATTACTTTTCTTCATTTTCATTTGCATAACCATATCAAGGCGTGGGAACCAAGAAGACCAAGGATTTCAAGTTTTATGTGGAGGTAATGGATGTGGTCCAAAATTTAGGAGGGGAAAGAAGGTCAATGTATGATCTTAATGAAATTAAGGAAGAACAACAAGAGAGGGACAGTAAAAATAAAATCAATACAGAGTTTCAAGGATTTGTCAAGCGAGTAAGAGAGCTATGGGAGAAGCCTCATCTAAAATATTTTGAACTAGAGTTTGATATACCATTTAGAGAGATTGGTTTTCATGGAGTTCCTTTCAAATCCTCTACTTTTATTGTTCCTATGGTAAATTGTTTGGTAGAGTTGGTGGAATTATCTTTCTTAGTAATCGCTATTAGTGAGATTGAGATTGTTAACCTTGAGAGAGTAGGACTTGGGAAAAAGGAATTTGATATGGCTATTTCTTTCAAAGACTTCAAGTGAGATGTCCTCCGCATTGATGCCATTCCTCAATATTCACTTGATGGCATCAAGGAATGGCTTAACTCCATGGTTATAAAGTATTATGAAAGCAAGATGAACTTGTACTAGTGGCCAATTTTGAAGACTATTACTGATGATCCAAATAAATTTATTGAAGATGTTGGTTAGGAACTTTTGAATATGGAAGCTAGTGATTCTGATTTTGATAATTAAGAAGAGTCAGATCCAGGATATGATCCCTCTAATGTACAAGAGGAATCAGAATCACTCTTCATGTTGCAGGTACCAAATTTAATACCAACTACAATGGCAACATTGAAATTCCCTAGCAGTATTTATGTAAAGGAAATTTCCTTTGGATGCAAGGATTCAAAGCACATCAACCATGTGGTACAAATGATTAAATCTCATAGATGATTTGTAGCAATGAAATATTTTGAAAAGGTAGAGAGAGCTATATTGGTGACTCAGGAGAGAATTCAACTTTCAAAAACAAAGCCAATTAGGCTGGAAAATGTATGGATCAGGACAGCATTTGGTGGAGGAGGAAGAAAGATGACTGGAACTCTGGAGGCCCACCATACTGGATTTTGATATTCAACCATGAGAGCAAAAGAGAGATTTGATATCATGTATCAAAACATTAAGCATGCATTGTTCTAGCTAGTGGAGAAGGAGATGATTACTTTGCTTCATTTTCATTTGCATTACCATATCAAGGCGTGGGAACCAAGAAGACCAAGGATGTCGAGTTTTATGTGGAGGTAATGGATGTGGTCCAAAATTTAGGAGGGGTAAGAAGTTCAATGTATGATCTTGATGAAATTGAGGAAGAACAACAAGAGAGGGATAGGAAAAATAAAATCAATACAAAGTTTCAAGGATTTATCAAGCAAGTAAGAGAGCTATGGGGGCAACCTCATCTAAAAGATTTTGAACTAGAGTTTGATATACCATTTAGAGAGCTTGGTTTTCATGGAGTTCCTTTCAAAGCCTATTCTTTTATTGTTCCTATGGTAAACATGTATAATAACCTTAAATTCCTCGAAGGAGAGGTTGTTGGTTGATTTATAACCCATTTTTGATCAAGAAGAACATTATTTTCCAAAAATTTACTATTTTTTCTCACTTTTCTTGTTGTATGGCCTGTATGAACACTAAGATGATCTAAAACCTATTGGATGTTTTAGATTGATGAATTAGCTTTCATTTTCACCTATTTATAGGTCCTAACTCTTTGTATAGTGAAAGTTATCTTGTTTTTATTGCAACTACCTACTTTCACAGTGTTCTTAGATTGAAGGGTTTCATGATGTAATTCGACCCATTCCACTTTTTCTGACTATTGTAACTTGTGAAATGGGTCCTCTAACTTGTAAAATACATGCCTAACCTATTTAGAATGTTGTGGAGTCAAGGTTGGGTGTTTGGGATGATGTTCTAGGGCTATAGCAGGGTATTTTCATGATGAAAATGAGGGTTTCAAATGGTGTTTTGAAAAAATGTGGGAAGGACTATCCATGTAATGTATTATTCACCATGTATAGGGTCTGGTAAGTGTGTTTGGTGCTTTTTTTGGGTATGGCAGGTGTGGGAGATAGGAGTTTCATTAAAACCCCAAGTATTTTGCTTGAAATAGAGGGTTTGGTGTATTAGGGGTCTAGAGGTCTTGGACCTAGAAAAAAATCATGGAATTGGAGATTTTAACACATAACATATTATTGTTTGAGGATTTTGAGTGAATATCTAGTGTTTAAAAGGTCGTCTCTTTGTAAATAGGGCTAATTTAGTAGCCTTTATGCAAGGTGGTCTATTGGATCTTAATGATGGTACAAAGAAACATGGTATGATCTCTTTGGAATTTGTCTTAGGGTCTATGTTGAAGCTTTATTAATGTTTTATTGGCCATTGGATGACCTTTTCTAAAAGATAAGCCCATTTGATGAGAATTGGAGACTATAAGTTAGGCAAGGGTTTATTGAAAACCCATACTCAAAACCTTCCCACAGCCAACCAAAGCCTAAAAAACCTTCAAAAAGGTCTGCACAAGCTTAAAAGTTTAAGAGATATCACTTCCCCTAAAGATTTCTTCAAACCCTAGCAGTAAACCACCATTTTCCACTAAAAAATGCACCATTTGACATCTAGGGCATCACCTAAAAACCATCTATTTTCCTCCTTTGTGCACAAAACTTTGCACACATGTTTTATAACATAACTAAGCCTTTCAATCAAGTTATAGAAGCATATAGTGGGTGAAAGGCTTAATATGACATTTTAATGCACTCAAAACCCTTAAAACAAGGTAAACAAACCGACCCTCAATAATTGGCTTCTAAAATGCACAAAATCACTTGAAATCCAACCAAACCAAAACTAAAATGGATTTAATTCTTCTTCTCACCGAATTCCATCAAAAAGAGAGCACAATCACCCTGTACAGAACCTCACAGTTCAATGAAACATCAAATCCTAAAGTGCAAAAGGGTAGCAATCTTTGACAGGGTATTACTCGAATACCATGGAACTTAGGAAATATTTGTCTGAACCTATGGGATCATGTTGGGGCCATCTACAATAACCTCTCTTTATTTTTTTATCTCGAAGTGGTTTTCCTGTGGTTTCCATTTTTCGGTTGATGGAAAAAGTGTCAAATGGAAGTAGTGGAAAGTTGCAAAGTGGTGCAACTTTCGTTCTGCAACTCATGTGACCAAACAGGTTGTTCCAACACATATGAATAGGTATTTTTACACTATGCATGGTCCTCTTTCACACCCAAACATGTGGAATCGCTCTGAGATACGTTCAACCAAATCGATCCCTTAAGAGTCCAAAGTGCAAAATGGCTGCAAACTACAACATGTTGTTACTTAGATACCGTGATGCTTAGAAACTTATCGTCTGATCCCATGGGATCGCGTTGGGACCCTCTACAATAACCTCTCTCATTTTTTGTTATCTCGGAGTCGTTTTGCTGTGGTGTCCAGTTTTCAGTTGATGGAAAAAGTGTCATATGGAAGTAGTAGAAAGTTGTAAAGTGGTGCAACTTTCGTTTTGCAACTCATGTGACCAAACGAACTATTCCAATGCATCTGAATAGGTATTTTTATGCTAGGAATGGTCCTCTTTCGCACCCAAACATGCGGAAACGCTCCGAGCTACATTCAACCAGATCGATCCCTTAAGGGTCCAAAGTGTAAAATTGCTGCAAACTTTAACATGTTGTTACTCAGATATTGTGATGCTTAAAAAATTCTCATATGATCCTATGGGATTGTGTTGGGCCCCTCTACAATAACCTCTCTCAATTTTTTTTAATCTCATAGTGGTTTTCTTGTGGTGTCCAATTTTCAGTTGATGGAAAAAGTGTCAAATGCAAGTAGTGGAAAGTTGCAAAGTAATGTAACTTTCATTCTGCTACTCGTGTGACAAAATGAACTATTCCAACACATCCGAATAGGTATTTTTATGCTAGGAATGGTCCTCTTTTACATCCAAACATGTGGAATTGCTCTGAGCTATGTTCAACCGGATCGATCCCTTCAAGGTCCAAAGTGCAAAATGGCTGCAAACTTCAGCATGTTATTACTCAGATACCATGATGCTTAAAAAATTTTCATCTAACCCTATGGGATCATGTTGGGCCCCTCTACAATAACCTCTCTTTTTTTTTGTTATCTCAGAGTGGTTTTCCTGTGGTGCCCAGTTTTCAGTTGATGGAAAAAGTGTCAAATGCAAGTAATGGAAAGTTGCAAAGTGGTGAAACTTTTGTTTTGCAATTCGTGTGACGAAACGAACTATTCCAATGCATTTGAATAGGTATGTTTACTCTAGGCATGGTCCTCCTTCGCACCCAAATACACAGAATTTCTTTGAGCTATATTCAACCAGATCGATCCCTTAAGGGTCCAAAGTGCAAAATAGCTGCAAACTTCAACATGTTGTTACTCGGATACTATGATGCTTAGAAACTTCTCGTTTGATCCTATGGGATCCTGTTGAACCCCTATACAATAAGATTTCTTGTTTTTTGTTATCTCGAAGTGGTTTTCTGTGGTGTCCAGTTTTTAGTTGATGGAAAAAGTGTCAAATGCAAGTAGTGGAAAGTTGCAAATTGGTGCAACTTTCATTCTGCAATTTGTGTGACCAAACAAACTATTCCAACGCGTTTGAATATGTATTTTCATGCTAGGAATGGTCCTCTTTCACACCCAAACACATAGAATCACTCTGAGCTACGTTCAATCAGATCGATCCCTTAAGGGTTCAAGTGTAATATGTTGAAATAGGCCATTCCACCTATTATTTAGGTTGTGTCTTGGTGATATGGGCCTGATGTAAGTAGGATAGGGAGTAGGAATAAGAAAATAGCATTGGTAAAGGAATTAGAAGAGATTACTAATGCTACCCCTGTTCAAAATTCAAAATTGAGGCCCCTTAAAAGCAAGGCTAAAAGAGGTGAAAAGAAGAAATTGCTTAAAAATAAGTTAGAATAGGTTGGAAATAGGGTGAGGTTGTGGAGTTTGGTGTGTTCAAAAGGTATGCAAGGACAGGGGAGGTCAAAAGTATGTTATGGCATGATGCCCTACTTGGGAAAACAAGGGTTTTGAATGAAAAAGAGATGTTTGAGGGAGTAAATGTGGGTAAAGTGAAGAGGCAACATAATTTGGTGGTAAATTAAGTTTGTGTAGGTAGAATGAAGACTGTTGGAATAGGTTTTGAGGTTTAGGTTCGGGTTCGGGGGTTCAGTTTGTTTTGGGTTCGTTGGTACAAAAAATCATGTAAAAAAAATATATAAATATATATGCAATCTAGAAGCATGCATTAGGATTAGAATATCACATAACATCATATAAACAACAAAACCACCATAAAATTGAATGTCATTTAAAACATGCATGATAAATATTCATCTTTGAAACTTGAATTGTGGTAGCTTGATATACAAAGTCTATTGATGCTAGGGTTCAATTTGTATGATTTTGAAAAAAGAAGCCAACTGAGTAGAGTTATCATTTTTCTTCATAAACCATAAGAATTTTTTAGTACACTAGCCATTTTGATGTCTTCTTGCAGTTTCAAACATTATTTTGTATCATTGTTACATTGGTCTTGAGATTGGTAGATTAATATAGCGCCACAATACAAAATTTGGTTTACCTATGCAGTGTAACAATGGCATAGGAAAAATTTTCTTTCAAAGAACCAAAGGGTGAGTGCAAAATTGAAGTGTATAAACACATATATTTTTGTAATATCAAGGATACTTTTTTTCCATAAACCATTTTTCTTCATAAACCATAAGAATTTTTTAGTACACTAGCCATTTTGATGTCTTCTTGCAGTTTCAAACATTATTTTGTATCATTGTTACATTGGTCTTGAGATTGGTAGATTAATATAGCGCCACAATACAAAATTTGGTTTACCTATGCAGTGTAACAATGGCATAGGAAAAATTTTCTTTCAAAGAACCAAAGGGTGAGTGCAAAATTGAAGTGTATAAACACATATATTTTTGTAATATCAAGGATACTTTTTGAAATTTCCATGCATTGATAATCTAAAAGGAAAAGTCTTATGTACATATCCTTTGCTTAATTGAGTTGTTCCAATCAAAGGATTAAATATATTGGAATCTTTTTATCAATCATTTCATAGAATACCAATTGAAAACACATTTTTTTCTTTTAGATATAGTTGTTTACCATCAATCAATTAATTTATTCAAGACAAACCATGAAGGACATCAATGATCAATTCTATAGCTAACCAATTAATAAGTATGCACATGAATAATTCAAGCATGTACATGTGAATAAGGGAAGCATAAGTAGTCACAAACACATATGCCTTGAAGTATACACACAAATACATAGTATACACAACTTAAGACAAAGTATATGCATGAATACAAGGTATATGCATGAAAACACGTAAGTTGCAAAGTATACATTGGAACACACGTAAGTCACAAAGTATACACGTACATTATAAAGTAAACACTTTAATACATGTAACTCATATCTATTGAACCATGAATTTATAACATGCAAATCTGGACACTATCGATAAAAAAGATTTGTATTAACCAAAAATCCATGTACACATACATCAATATATGTTGATATAAGTATAAAATATAGGTACAAAATAGCCATATAGGCTTATGAGAATGTCATATAGGCATACAATGTCAAATATATCCAATACAAAATATGTACAAAATTGCCATGTAGGCATACAACAAAGGGCTCTGGAATCAAAATTCATTGCTCTCTAGGCTCTCAAAATAAACTCTTTCCCTTTGTTGGTCGATCAGACGGAAATAGGTTTGTCACTTGTTTGTGTTGCACTTGAGGGGTGCTCATGTTGCTCCTCCTCCTACTGTTAAGTTCTTGGTGAAGTTTTAACTGTTACAATAAGAAGTAAAGACATTAATATATAGAAATTACATTATAAAAAATGATATATTTAAAAAAATAATCACTTACGACCATCTCATGATCACTCTCCTCGAGGGAAATATTCGCACGCCGATGTTGAGGCATGCTAAAGCCTTGTATAAACCATCCAAATAGAAATCAAACTATGAATCAATAATTTGGTTTGATTTTTCACTCAAAATAACATCTATAACAACAAATGTAAATTGAAATCTAGTAATTTTCCTCATACCTCCCCTATCAAAGCCATCAAGGATTGTATAGCGGATGAAACACCAATATCCATTTCCCTCATAACATTTGGAGGTGTTTCCACAACCAACATCTGAAAATAAAACAACAAATTATTTAATCACAAAAAAATTGCAATAGCGATGGACACATCATGACTTATAGTGTATGAGATCTAATGAAGAAAATTTTGAGTACTTATTAAACTATATATTTCTGATTATCATGCTTACTATTTTCCCTATCCATATCTTGTTTGAAAGGACGTGTTTTTAGGATTTTACCCATAGTAGCAACCTGTTGAATCATTTGATTAAATGCTTTCGTAGACTTGTATGATAATTGTGGTGGCATAGAGAAGGCAACGAACTGCTTGAAAAAATGCCTCAAAAGAAATGGGGTCTTGTGGTGATGGAATGCCATTACAAACAAATGCACGTCATGGCATTCTATCACCATAAGAATGCATTTCTTTCAGGCATTTTTTCAAAAATTTCATTGCCTTCTTTATGACTAGTATTATTGCTTACTAGATTGTATCTTGTGTGTAAATACAATCCTAGTGTTCTTTAGTCTAATATTTCAAATTTACTCTAAAAATTCTCCTTTTGCTTAAGGTAGCCCACTATTATTTTACATGATTGTGTTTTGTGTGTTATTTTGGTTGTGTATTGCATGCTCTTTTATTCTATCTAAGGGATGCATTTGGCATTATCCTCATAAGCACCTTGAAGGCATACCAAGGTTTTGTTTGTTTCTTAGTTGTCAAATGTATTTCAAAGCCTTATGAGCATATATATGAGGTTCCTTATGATACATTTGAGAAATATTGTGGAAGAACCCTTTTTAAGGAATAATGAGTGTCTCCTCTAAAAAAGGAAGAAACTACTTGACCAAGCCAAATGAAGAGACAAATGCTAATGTATATGTGTAGGGGGTGAAAACTAGGATTGGAGATATTTCTATTTAGAATATATTATATTTAGTTTTGTGATACTTGTTTCCACTTAGATTAGCATAAGGTATAGTTTAATTGCTTAGTTGTATCAATTTACTAGCACAAGTGAATTGAGATGGTTCAAATGCAAGCCTATTCCCCATTAAAATTATTTGCTAGAAAACTTATGTAACCAATTTTCTTATGCAACCAATTTTATTGGTTTCTTTTGTATTTAGTTCAAAGGATTAGATTGTTATATTAATATGCTTTGATAGATATTTTTCCAAGCATCCATAGTTTGTTGGAAAGCACCTATTTTAGGCTTTTAGCCATAGCAGCAAGGAAGCACGAGTAGTTTGATAAAATGCTTTGGTGCACATGTATGAAAAATGTGGTATCATAGAAAAGGTGGTGAGCATTTTGAAGAAATGCCTCGAAGAAATGTGGTCTCATGGTGATGGAATGGAATTCCATCACCATGAGACCACATTTCTTCAAGGCATTTTTTGAAACTACTAAATGCCCTATCTATGCTATTGCTTACTATTATGGTTTCATAGATTTTTTCCAAGCATCCATAGTTTGTTGTGCAAGTGCACTTTTGCAAGAACATTCCTCCATGTGAAGAAATTGCATCATTGCTTATGTTGACTTTCTAAACAACTATATTGTAGTTGAAATTTTTTCATCTATCAACATCTAGTTATTAGTAATGAAATGTGAAGCAATGCTTTGAGTTTGAATGATTTGCAATGCAACGTAACCAACAATATGAATATAAACTACACGAATCTATTAAGTACAATTCATTAGTTAAAACTCTTTATTCTATTACCTGCATGAAGGTTTAAGTAAATCCACTGGCACTGGGAGGTGTTCCCTCAAAACCTCCAATATTACCCTATTCAACATCCAAAATCACATATTAAAATACCATTCTTAAAACAATGCTATTAACATTTAATAAATTTATAATTGTTTACTAGTTACATACCCCGCCGATAGGTGTACTGCATAAATAAGTAGGTGGAGGGCTGGTGTATCCAATCTCAACACTGTGACCCTACAATTTTATTAAAATCATAAAACTAAATTAGTTAGTCTTGCATTTCAAAATTGAAATTTAATAAATTAAATTCAATGAACATGCTAACTTTTATCCGAGTATCAATTTCATACGTATCATGCAAAATGTCAGTCGCCCTCTCCATCTCTATAGTTGCATAAGGATCCTCCACAATAGCCTCCTGAGTGTTGGTGGGGTCATATGAACAAGTCACCCTGCAAGATTGACACACATGGGTTCAAAGGCCACCACTCAAAGACTCCCTTGGATGGTGCTATAGAATAGGGCTAGTATGATGGATGACACTCTAGGTCAAAGTGTTGATCGCCTGCAATGTCTCTACGTCCGCACTCTCCTTCACGACTATAGACATAACAATGTGGTCATGAGGTGGCCTAGCGAGAGCTCATCTCCCTTGCCGTGTAGGATCCGGCTATGCACTAGCCCTATCTTGAGCCAACCCCCCACCTCTCCATTGGAAGTCCCTCATATCAAAATAATTTGGTATTTTGTTCAATATGAACTCATTGTATAGTTTCCTAAGAAAATACTAGGGGACTTCACAATTGTTGCACTGTCAGTCATCAAATACCATGTACCACCTATCATAAAAAATGGTTCCTAATCTCTTGGTGGTGGCACCAATGAATAGGAAACCTCTTCGCATTGAGGCTAATATTTTGATTTGTGCGTGGGTCAGTGAATAATGAGCACTAATCACCTTTTGTAATTTTTAAATCCTTTACTTGTTTATATGATAGTTTATTTGCATAATATGCCCCAGCCGCCTGCCTCCTATCTTGCCATCCAATTATTTGTTTGCTAATTGAATCTACATTTTTTAACATATCTTTCAATGAATTTGCGAGGGTCATTCTTTTTGTGGTTGAACCATTTGGATCACTCAACCTACTAATAAAATCCTCAATTTGATTTTTATTGTTCTTAATCTCACTCATTAAATTTTGTTGAGTGTAAAGAGGGTGTTGAGGGATTGGTGGAGGTTGTTGTTGAGATTGATTTTCTTGTTGAGGATTTTGTTCTTCAGGATTTGGTTGCTCTTCTTCTTGAGGATTTTGTGGGTTTGCGGGTTCATTTGCATTTCCTACAAATTCAAAAATGTATATATCAAATTTAACCTAAAACTAACAAAATCAACCTAAAACTAAGAAATTCAAAACAAACAACAAACAATACTTACCTCTCCCACCTCTTCGTCACGTGGCGCTATCCTTGCAAAGAAATAACAAATCTTGTTGAATATTTATGCCCAATATCTCCTCCTAGAATGCGAGCACAAAAGTTGGGGGTTTTGGCCGCAAGCAGAAGAAGAAAACAGTCGAAGTGAAAATGAAGACTCTCACTTTTTCTTTTTGCTTTTAATGTGCTATAACATGAGCACGTTATAATGTGCTCGCATTATAGCATTTCCAAACTTTTTTTAGAAAGTGTCCATGAAATTGGTACCCAACTTCATGCACCCGCCCATTTATAGTTGGGAAGTTTTAAGAAGCCTTTTGAGGAATAATTTCTATCCAATCAGACATGAGACCTATCAAAAGATAAAATATCTCTATTCTAGGAAAGAAAGACAAAGTGTATAATATTACACAAATAAAAGTTTAAGGTAGTCCATGATGTTGATCATAGACTTGGAAAAAAGATATATCTTCATTGAATATCTTGGTGGGTTGCATGCCAACCTATGAAGAAAGTTTATCAAAACCAAGCTATCCAATTTAGATGATGCTTATCTATTGGATCCTTATATTTATAAAGAGAAACATAAAGGTGGAGGATATTATTATAAAAAGGATAACAATAGGATAAGGAACAACCCAAAGAAAATAAGGATAAAATATTCAAAACATGGAAAGTAAATAATACAAGTATTATTATCCATGATATGAATTATTCAAAGAATCATTGTTCACATTATAAGATTGATGTTCATATGGATAATAATTTTTGTATTTGCACCTCAAGTTGAACCTACAAAAATCCTAAGGATTCAAAGAAGTCCATGGCTACCATTTATGAAGAAGTGGAAATAGAGGATTAATTATATATAGATGAGAAATTGGGACACATATCGACAAGGACCATCATGAGCAATCAAAAAATGAACCAATTACCTAGCTATTCATTCTCAAAATCCAAGTAAATAAAATAAAGGTAAGAGTACTTTATATTTATTCTCTCAAAGTAATTTGATTTTATTTGGTATAATTAAGGATATTTTTTTAGTCGATACCATCATCCTAAAATTTATCAATAATGTTGGGTTATGAAGTGTGTATAAATTCAAGTTAAGAAAATGTGTCCAAATTTGATTTTTATATATTATCAAAGAATTAGATGTGATTTCTCTTTATGCATTTGACATTATGCTTGGTATTTTTTATTTGTATACATCATTTAATATACATGCTCGATGGGAAAACAAAGAAGTATGAATCAATGATGGGATCAAGTATATTAGTACTATTTGAGGATTTATTCTCTAATCCAAGGTGCTACCTCATAAGATAGATGTAAATCGTGAGAATAATATATTTCTCTAATCTAATTTGACTAATCTAAGATTGTATAAACCATCACCAATAAAGAATTAGGGTTCAATAATAGTTTCAAGTGTTTTTAGAGAAGGATGTTATGCATCCCAAAAATTTGCCATGAGGATCACCCTATTGATGTTAACAAATACATATGACTCTTGGATAATGTATATAAATTTTCATACTCTCAATAGGATCACTGTCAAGAATTGATATCCTCTCCCAAGAATAGATGATTTGTTGGACCAGTTGTAACATGTGAAGTATTTTACAAATTTAGGAAATTATCAAATTAGAATTAAGGAGTATATGTAGAAAATCACTTTTAAGACCAAATATGGTTTACGCAAATTGCTTGCTCTTCCTTTTTTATTTATGTAATGCACCAACTACATTTATGTGATTGATGAATGATGTGTTGAGGAAGTTCATAGATACAAGTTTTATAGTGCCACTAGATGATATATTGATGTTTATACCAACATGGGAGGATCATTGATACATTTCAGATAAGTTTTGGAATTATTAAAATAAAAATAAAAGTTTTGCAACATGAAGAAATATGAGTTTCTCATATCATCCTTAACATATTTGACCATGTGGTTGGACAAGGTGGGCTAATCTCCATAAAATTTGAGGCTATCAATAAGTGGTCCATTCCTCAAGGAGTGTTATAGAAACATTAAATGCTACACAATACATTCACAGGCTCATTCTATCTTTCTCTTCCCTAGCTACCCCTCTACATTCAATTGTATCATTGAGTAAGAAATTTCAATGGATTGATATACATGATAAGGCTTTTGAGACATTAAAGAATAAGGTTTGTAATGAATTATTGTTTTTATTAAGATAACAAGGAAAGGGCCTTGATCTTGTACAAAAAGAGTTGCTAGTACAGAGAGGCCATCAGAGAACCAACACTTAAAACCCAAAAATAGCCATCAAAAAATTGGCTGAGCAAGAAAACCATATACCCACCCAACTATAACAAAATTAAGCAAAAAAAATATTAATAGAAGTACTATTAGTTAACCAATCCATATTGAAGTCATAAAAACATACTAAATTTTTAGCCCTACCTAATTTATAGTTTTCCTTTGAGGTTGGGACAAATGCTAATGATTATAACTTGGGTACAAGCTAGTAAAGTAATATGCTATCATTTACAAGTATTTCCTTCAATAGTGAGGGACTATATGATATATGATAGGAAAATGTATTCTTTAGTCTATAAAATTAAGAAATGAAGGCACTATTTACTTGGAAAGGAAGTTGTGCATGTGGACCATAAGCCACTAGAGTATTTACAGTTTCAAAATAAGTTGCAATAAGTGTAAATTATAAATGGATTGGTTTTCTATAATAGTTCCATTTTGTGATCAAGAATATAAAAGGTAAGTATGAATTTAGTGGTGGACATGTTGTCAGGACAACCTAATGCAAAGCTCATATTCGCTCTAGCTACAATCATACAATTTAAGCCATTCACTTCAAAGGTCTATGAAGAAGAATATGATGATGCCTCTTATTTAGTGATAATTAAAAATAACTCCAACAAAAAATTATTGTAAAATGAGGGGATAATTTTTAGCTCAAGAAAGGGTTATTTTATAGGCTAGGAAAACTATGTGTGTCAAAAGTAGCTCAACATCTTATACTTATGAGGGAGAAACATACTTTCAAAGTAGTAGGCAATTTTGGTGTTAGAAAAATAATAAATTATTTTTAAAGGTATGTATATTAACCTTAGATTCAAGTAGAAGTAGAAAAAAATGATTTGAGGATACAATTTGTGTTGTACTTGTATATCTAATAGGTAGAAAAAAGGAATGTAATGCATCTTTTAGTTCCTAGTAGATCATGGAAGGATACTTCCATAGATTTCATGGCTGGATTAATATCTAGGACTAACCACAATGACTATTTATTTTTTGTGGTAGATAGGCTTAGAAAGATGTGCATCTTATCCCCATGAAAAAATACTATAATTCAAAAAGTAACACCATATTTATTTTTTAACAAATTTTGGTTTCACTATGTGCTATTAAGAACAAATTTATTAAATGTAATTTTTTATTTTGTAAGAAAATTTTGGTCAACTCTATGGGGTAAGATAGATACTAATCTTTAAAAGATCACAACTTTTAATCCATACACAAATAGATTGATGGACGTGGTGAAGAAGATGTTGGCATAGCTCATACATGGATACAACAAAAGAATTCTAAAGACGTGGGATGAGTCTTTTCCCTATATTCAACACTCAAAAAAAAGGAAATTCATTCCTCTATGGGACAATCATCATTTTAGGTAGTCGAGATATTATTTACAAACTTGTCTATTGGATATTACACTTGAACTTACATGGTGATAACTCAACCTATACTACAACTCTTTGTCAAATAACCTTCTTCAAGCATGAAACATGGACGAATTGATGCACTTTTATTGACATATATAACTCCAATTTACATATTACATTACCAATGCTTAGCGAGACCTTATAAGGACCATGATTCTTGGATGTAAGATTTCTATACTTCTTTGTTATTTTAGTGGCATTTGATTATATGGTTATCATCTCACAAAGACCCAATCTCCACTTCAAAATTCCTTTCACTATGGTATTTATCAAAATGTTACTTCATTATATTTTTTTCCATTCTTAAAATCTCCCTTACAATCAACAAGTTTCCCTTGCTAATTTTGAATGTTTTCTTCAATTGTTTAAACCTTTGGGAGCTCCTATAAGGAAGAGGTGATTAATGGTGATCGGTACCCATATAGTGCCAAAAATGGTGACATTTTGGATGAAGTATGGAAAGAATTATTAGACAACCATTCTTCTATTGGTAGACATTACACCCATCTCTCCTTTTTATCTAAAGAAAAAAATCAAAGTTAACCCTCTAATTATTTGTTGATCACTTCAATTTATCCATTTGATTGGAGATGATATAATGAATTACAAGCAATATAAGTGGGTAAAAGCACAAAGTTGTGTCACACTTTCAACCAACTTATCAACACAATTGAATTTAAGCATTTCTAACTAAAAATCAATTTTGGTCAAATATATGATCTAGTAAGATTCATTCTAGCTAAGTTAGATACTTCCACAACTTTTTCAACTAAAATTGTTGGCTAAAAATATATGGAGCACCACTTTGAGTCCAATTTACCAAAAAATAAAATTATTTGAAAAATTTGAAGTTTCAATAACTCCTAATAATGTAAATAACATTTTTTTTTAAATATAACAATACCCTTTTGTAGATCCATAAGTGTAGTTTACAAAAATATATTTATTTTAATAGTTCAATTATTATTTATATTTTATTTTTTTATTTTTACTAAAAGTAGGTTATCAACGCAAAATATTAGGTTGATTACCATGCCAAGGAAAAATACTAAAACCTATTAATTTTTTTTGAAAAAAATATGATGCACTAGATAAAAGAATCTATTTCAAGATGGTATAATTTTTTTTCCATTTTAAATAAATATTTAATATGAAAGTTGACGTCTAGTGGAAACAATTGTTTTTGGATTCATGCACATTTTAATCTTTACATAAAACTTTACAAATCTTTAAATTTTTTGTTTTTGTAACTAAAATAAGAACACACAATGGTCTACAATCCTACATATAAAAACTTTGTAAAATTGAATCAACATACTTAATTTGGCCAAGCCATAGCTTTCTGTCCACTCTATCTCTTTTAATTTTCATCCCAAGGATGTTTTTAGTTGCACCAAGATCTTTCATTTCAAATTTAGCAGCAAGTTGAGATTTCAGTTCTAAAATCATACCTTTCCCTCTACCAATAAATAACATATCATCAACATATAATGCAATAAATAGAAAATGATCACCATAATTTTTATAATAAACACAATGATTCGATTTATAATGCTCAAATCCCAAACTCAAAACATATGTATCAAATTTTTGGTACGACATCCTAGGACTTTATTTTAGGCTATACAAATATTTCTTCAATTTGTAAACTAATTTACTTTTACCTTTCACTACGTAGTGCTCTGGAAGTGTCATATAGATATCCTCCTCCAAGTCGCCATGAAGGAAATCAATTTTCACATCCATTTGCTCAAATTCTAAATCATAAGCAGCAACAATAGCAAGCAAAAATCTAATGGATGGCATTTTTTCCATAGGAGAAAATATCTCGCCATAATCAACACCCTCAACTTGAGAGTAACCTTTTTCAACCAACCTTGCTTTGTACTTCTCAATACCTCCATCTAAACCAATCTTTTCCTTGAACACCCATTTTCAACCAACAAGTTTTCTTCCTTTAGGAAATGGTACAAGATCCCATGCATCATTCTTTTTCAAAGCTTCCATTTCTTCATCCATAGAAATCTTCTAGGATTCTGCATCATTCATACCTAATGCCTCTTCTACTGATATGGGTTCATCCATGTTAGTATTCAAAGCAAAAAAACATCTCCAATCATTAGGTGAATACCTTTCAAGTGGTTTTCTATGCCTTGTAGACCTATGAACAAGATGAGTTGGAGGTTATTCCTCCTCAACTTCTTATCTATCCATGGTCCTTGATTCAACTTTTTCAAATATAGAAAGGAAATTGAATCACATCTTCCTGTTTACTTTGTTTTGGCTGCAATGTAACAGAAGAAAGCTTAGTTTCTCTAAAACTAACACTTCTACTATGTATTACCTTTTGTACAACAGGATCCCAAATCTTGTATCATTTCACACCATAACTATATCCGATGAAGATACATTTCACAACCTTGTTCTCCAACTTTGTTTGTTTCTCCTTTGGCACAAGTGCATATGCCTCACAACCAAAAACTCTAAGATGTCTTAATGAAGGCTTGTGACTCGACCATGCCTCTATAGGCATCTTATCAACAAGAGCTTATGTAGGAGACCTGTTAATCAGGTAACAAGTAGTGGAAAAAGCTTCAGCCCAAAACCTTTGTTCTAGACCAGCACCACTCAACATACTCCTAGCCTTCTCCATCAATATTTTGTTCATGCTTTCTACAACTCCATTCTGTTGTGGAGAATATGGAGTTGTCTTTTGTCTATGAATACCATAATCTTTACATAATCTATCAAAATCATTAGAGAAAAATTAACTGCCATTATCATTCCTTAAACATTTTATTTTCTTTCCAGTTTACAACTCAACCATTTCTTTAAATTCTTTAAGTTGACTAAAAACTTCACATTTACTCTTTAGAAAATATACCCATGTCCTTCTACTGTAATCATCAATAAATGAAACATAATATGTGGATTTAGCAATTGAAGAAACATCTACAAGACCAAACACCTCAAAATTAATAAGATCCAATACACCACAAGATTTATAAGAACTTGAGCAAAATTGAACATGGTTTCGTTTGTCATAAATGTAATGCTCACAAAAATCAAATTCAAGATTATAATTAGATAAACCTTCAACAAGGTTTTTATTTTTCAAGGTCCTTAGACCCTTTTCTCCAATGTGGCCAAGTCTATAGTGCCATAACATATTTTTATCTGTAGGTAA
This sequence comes from Sequoia sempervirens, assembly GCA_007258455.2. Taxonomy (NCBI): domain Eukaryota; kingdom Viridiplantae; phylum Streptophyta; class Pinopsida; order Cupressales; family Cupressaceae; genus Sequoia; species Sequoia sempervirens. The sequence goes on from VDFB02353493.1 coordinate 125,353,749, forward strand.
CTTTGATTCAGAAGAAAGAGCACCCTTGGGTACCCAAAATTTATGACCATTTGTTGAAGATGAAACCCTCACCACTTCCACAGACTTGCCTTTAACAAAAGTACTACTACACTTAATAGTGCATGAATCAAGCTTATACAATGTGGCATATCTGACACCTCTAGCAATCACCATAACACCTCTAACCATCTTGCATTTGTATTAGAAAATACTACCTACACACCTGCATCTATTGCTTTTCTTACAAATAACATATTTCTTGCTAATCCAAGGATATGCAACACACCATTAATCCCTCTTAGTCTACCATCAGGAAACCTTATTCTAACTTTACTACAGCCAAAAATATTCAAATGAGAACCATCACCCAAGTACGCCTTACCTCTATCAAATTCGTCATATTTAGAAAACCAATCTCTATTAAAGGTCATATGGAAAGATGCACCTAGATCAATTAACCATGCATCATTACCTGCACAAGTTTCCAAGGCTACAATGAATGCATCACCATCTTCCCTCTCCAACTTAGAATCGGAATCAAATTTCTTCTTTTTCTTCTTCTTTTCTTCTTTGCAGGTTTTATGAACATGTCCATGTTTGCCACAATTCCAACAAATAAATTTGGATTTTCTAGGATATTTTGATTTCCCCTTGGACTTGGATTTACCACGCTTCTCATTCTTCTTTCCTTTTTCCTTAGGTCTTCCATGAACATTTAGGGCCTCCTTGGAATTGATGGATACCTTCCTTCTCATCTCTTCAGAAATCTAAGAACCTACCACATATTCAGTCTTCAATATAACATAAGTACTACCAATAGTCATAACAAGAGAATCCTATGAATTAGGCAAAGAACAAAAGAAGGATTTGACATTTCTCCTCCTCATCCATTTTGACAGCAACTAATGCCAACTGAGCCAACAAAATATTGAATGCTTTGAGGTGGTCTATAATTTATCCACCCTCTTCCATTCTCAAGGAATACAATTTATTCCTAAAGAAAATCTTGTTCACTAAATATTTGGCTTGATACATCTCACCAAGCTTATTCCATATTTTTTGTGTAGAGGTCTCTTCATGGACATTGATTAAAAAAATATTTTTCCAAGAACAAAATGATTAGACCCTTGGCTTTACAATCCATAACATCATATTGAGCAGCTTGAGTAGGATCTACATGCCTTGAAACATTCTCATCAACAACATCACACAAATCTCAATCTATCAACAGATCCTCCATCTTTAGCTTCCACATTTTAAAATTATTTCCAAAATTTTTATCTACCTCCATTCTCTCTGATGAACTCGCCATATGAAAATTCCTACAACAAGGTCACGAGTTGTCTTCTGCACAACCTCCCACTCAAATTTGGATTAGTTCAAAAAATCCAACAACCCACAATTGAAACCAAAGGTGTTCAAGCTCTAATACCACTTGTAAGGAATTTAAGGTAGCAAAACAACTTCCTACACTAATCTTGAGAGGAGAATAATGCAAAACTTTATAGATCTTTAACATTTACAAAAAATTAAACATAGATATCATGCATACCACAAAACAAGGTGATTTACATGGGGAAAACCCTTTCGAGAGAAAAACCCCACTCCAAAATTAGTCCAATATATTATTCAAAAATCACAAAGATTACAATATACTCATAGAGCAAGCTTCTCATAAGAGTATCTCTAACTAGAGATCCAAAGGCAACACGACTGCTATCAGAATCTCATAATACATCACAATACATAGTTGTAATACACCGCCCTCATAAAATAGGTTTTCATTCTAGGGAAATTCAACATAATAAAAGGTTGGTCATCAGATTTGAGACCTAATGATGAATGGTCTAGATTTACAATAATAAAATATAAATAAAATTTAGGTTTTAGGGGCACTGCCCCCGAACCACTCGTAGGGGGAGACACCCCCACACCCTTCATCATCGTCGTACGAATAGTACCTTATGTATCAATAGTAACTTATGTAATTGCAAGGTTGAGACACATTTTCCCAACAATTTGACCATGTAATTTTGTCAAATTTTTAGGAATTGATAATTTCGTTGGGCCCATTCATCATTCCCTATTATGATGTCTCGGCTTTGTCAAACTTTTGAATGGTTTTACTTTCCCATACTTTCATACTAAATTTATTTTAATTGTTAGAGTTTGGCTTGTGCATTGTATTATATGTGGCAATTGTTGTTATATTATTATGATGTTTTCAAATGGGTTGTTATATTGTTATGATATTGTGGTTGCCTTCCTTGGCATGTGATGAGAGTCGTTTTCATTCCATTTTATGTCATATTTTAACCTATTTCACACACCTTTATAGCCATTCTTATATTCCATTTTCCTATTAAATCATACCATTTATGCTGCTTATGATTAAAATACATAAGAGGTAATTAATTCATTTTTAAGACTAAAATATGAAAAATAATTATTATATTGTTACTACTAATAGGAAAGTTATTGGAGCTCTTGTTACTACTAAAGGATCTATATCTTATGCTAAGTTACTTAACATTCAATGTTAATGTAATAAGAGACATGCTAATGCCAATGCACTATACTCCATTTGTCTATTCCTCCATTTGTATGCCATTGTAGCTACCAATTAGATACCACAACATTTCCTTCCCACATAATTAATGGTCTCCTATAGCCATGAAAGGAGGACAGAGGATCCACGTAAATATTTCCATGACATTTGCATACATTCCATAGCTCCTCTGAATCATATTCTTCCACAATATCAATGTGGGACCTTTCCTATATTATGTGATTTTCTGTTGTATGTCAACAACACATAAATAGTTTATTGTTAGGAAATTGGTTAAGCAATATTGGCCACGGGTCACACAAACATTCACCTACATTTACAGTTGTTGTGTAAAATAGTTTATTTTCCTCAAGAAATAATGGTCACAGGCCATCTCATCCTTCAACAAAACCGTTCAACAAATCTCCACCACAAGAAATTGTGTATAAACTATAAGCATTACTTTTTCTATGTAAAAGGCTATATAAGCCATCTTGTATTCATGCAGAGGGAGGAAGAATGTATAAAATCGTATTATTTAGAAATTCAATATTGTTGTTATGAGTTGATCTCAAAATTTCTCTGATTTTTTCCTTCAACCGAAAACTAGGAGGAAGGGTGCCCACTCCTCAGTTGTTGGACGAATGTACATATTTTATTTATGCAAGTGTGTTTTATTATTTTTGCTTTGTTTGGATTGGTTAAACATTAGAAATAGATATCATAATTTTTGTAGTTGGTATTTAATTTCAATTGGTTTCAATGTTTCAAATTTAATTATGTGATCTGTATGTTTGAGAGTTTGTTGTAATTTATGCACAGTTCTTGTCGCTCAAATAGAATAGAACAACTCCTATTGCTAGGAAATGACAATTCTTGTCACCAATTTTATTTCAATCTACAATAGGTAAATATTTTCATAGGATGCATTCATAACCACTCATCTCACGACTCTCAACCCTTGTGCAAATTTCCATGATACCATTCATCAATTTATGTTTCGGATTGACACATATAGACCAAATTGAAATTCATTACTAAACATTGAATCCATTTCACTCTTTTCCCCAGTCTTGGCCTATCAGCATGGTTTAATTTTATTTTCCATTTCATGTATATTAGTTCTTAGAGGTTTTCATATCCCCATCTCATTTCCCATCATGTATAATTGATCTAGAAATATTTTCATGGGTTTGTGGTGTTTAGGTGGTGTTTTAGTCATTATACTTATATCCCCATTTTGACCTAAGTACCCAAATTGAAATGCCAAAAAATTGTCTAGGTATGAAGGTCACCAAGAGTTTCATCTTTTAGAACACTCAATTGGGTATCTTTGTTTCAAATTTGAAGAAAAATTGATCAAAATTATGAAATTTATGTAATTGTTAGATTTTCTCAGTATTAGGGATGCCATCTTTTAAATTTGAAGAGGTTTTAAGCAAAACAATTGAAAGTTATCCAACTATGTATTTTTCATGCACATAGGGATATTTTGGTGTTGTGGGATTTTAAGCATGATCTGGATATGTCTTAACTCCTCCAAACCTTCACCTCACCCCCTTTTTTCTTTCAATACTCACCCATTTCCCCTATTGAAAAATCTCGTTCCTATTGTGAATATATTTCATATGTCCCTAAACTTTTACAATGTCCCTAAGCCCATTGATTCTTTGATAAGTTCTTCTCCCTTCACTTTCTTAGTCAAAATTCACCAATAGCAAAAATATATTGTTGCTTGGCATATATCCTATGGGTATTCAAACTTCCAAAACATCCCATTCCCTTAATTTATTTGAATTATACCTTTTAGCCCCAAGCAAACCTACACCATAAAAAAATGACTATGTTTGGCATGTGTCCACTTAACTTTCAAAATTCCACAATGTCCCAACCCCTGTAAATCTTTGCAATTTCCCAAAATTCTCACATCTTTTCTCATTCCTTTACACTTCCTTGTCTTCATTAACTTGTGAGATTTCAATGTCAATAAGGTAATTTCCATATCAACCACAAATCCCCTCAATGACCACATTATCCCCAAAAATCCACAATTTCCAATCCTTCGTCAATCTCCGCAATTGCATTTGTTTAGTAAGTTTTCATTAAGTCTTCAAGAAATTGTGAAAAAATGATTATTTTTCACAAATGTTTGAATGTCTTAAAATTATTGCAATACCTAAATGACCCCAAGATTTCACAATTTTGAATGTCATGAGATTTCTGCAATGGTGCCAAAGGGTTATGGATCTTCTCAACTCTTTTGAATACATGTTTTTTCCATCAATAAGTGTTGAAAATGCTCCAAAGCTACAATTTGAGACATGAAACACATGATTTCATACTATAACTAGGGAATAAAACCTGCATGAGAGGATTAACTACAATTTCTCCAAGGTTCATTACAAATTTGAACCGTAGTATGTTGCAATGATAGAGAACGTCCAGCTTGCATGCCTAGCACTATTTTTTACATCTGACTTGATGACTTCTCACAACGAAACAATTTTTCATCTTCTTATCTTTAAAAGATGATTCAATGCCATTTTTCAAAAGGGGGGAAGGTTATGAGGATCTAGGGAAACAATTTGGTTTTTTTTGTGTCTTATTTTTTGGGTACATAGTCAGTGACTGCAGTTTTTTGTAATAACTATTCATACTTTGAGTTGAGTGTATTTGAATGTGTTCTCTCAATGTATGTTGTCTCCATTTTATGATCCAATATTCTTTTGAGAAAAATAATCAAGTATTATAATGCTCACTGGTACATATTTGTTGCTCATATGTTATTATCATTGTTAGTCTTGTTCAAGCAACAATGTAATTTCTTTCATTGATGATAATAGAGAATATTGATGTCCTAGAATGGATTTTGAATTAGGATCACATTTTTAGCCCTTTGCAAGTCAAATTATTACAAGTTAATAATTCTAGATTGATTATTAGAGTATACTAATTGTTATGAATGAGTATGTATATTGTATTGACTTTTTTTACCCTAAACAAGCACCTATCTATCCAGATTCTCCCATAGCCTCATAATTGATCTCAAAATAATAAAATCTTAAATAAAACATTTTATATTTCTATATCTTTTTGAAATTCTCATATTTGAAACAAATTGATCATGAGAAGCTTGCATGTTTTAAGATCTAATTCACAAATCCTTGTCATAAATATACAAAAGTTAAACTGTTAGGCATTGAGTCATATATTTGTAGCATATTTACATTCAATGTCATAAAGGGAAACCCGCCTAGATTCTATAGAGCCTCAAGTACATAGGAATACACAATTGAAAGTGTTTCATATTCATTGGCCTAGCTTCTAGCAGCTTTGAACATAAGATTGGGCAAATTTTTAGGAGTTATTGGGAGACAAGATGGGGAACCAACAATGTCTATTGTGATCTTATCTATGCCCTCAAGGATGACAATAGAAAAAGCTCAAAATATCATGATCCCTTCCTCTATAATGTTTTGGATCACCAACTAAAGGATATTTTTTATTATTCAACTCAAGGCTTTTAAGTTTGGTAAAATGGAAAAAGGGATTGGAGGGAGTTGGTGATTCTAGGAAGCTTCACAACAAATCAACCATTTAGGAATTTCTATAGCATTAGGATGTTAATATTATAAATAGAAATGTTAGGAGTTTAGTGTGTTGCTATCTACTCCCTAAGACATATTTATCTCTATATGCAACAAATATGCCTTCCTCCTTGTTTGGTGCAAAGTTGTAGGAGAAAACTTCTACAAATGAAGTTTGAATCTTGACTATGGAGGTGGTGCTAGTAATTTACCATCAACTCATGTATTTGGAAACATTCAAATTAGATTTGCACTATCATATAGAGTTATAGGGAACTCTTCAGGTAGTTGGCACTTGCACTTTATCATAATTGGTTAACAAAATCATGATTCCTTATGTTCAACACGAGGAGTTGATTTTCCTCAACTGAAAAAATTTGGTTTTCCAAAAATGGATATTTGGGTGGCATTGATTCTTATGTTAGGTTATTCTCCAAAGTGTCATGATGGTGTGGGTGGCTAGTGAAGGTCATTCTTATATAAATGTTTCCTCTCTTTGTTAGGTGTCATTTTTGTATGACTCACTTTTTCAACTTTGTGACTTTATATGGCTTTGACATTTCATTTTTTGTTTTGGTTGTTGAGCTTGGTCCTTGCTTTATGCTAGCTTTTTATGTATTTTGTATGTTCTTTCTACGAGGGAAAGCAACAATAAAATCACTCCATAACTTATCAAAAAATATTAATAGTAATTATTAAATAATCTAAAATGTGTTTTATTACTATGGTCAAATATTTTTTGTATATTTTCTCAATTAGACACCAATCGACAAATCTTTGAGATACAATGCCCTGGAAAGCATTGAAAACATCTTGGAAATTCTTTTATCCCAATTATAGAAACATAAGTTACTAAATTGTTATTGAAATATTGAAACAACCTTAAGACTATCACTTAGCATCTTAAGGATATGACATGGTTATGCTAGAAGATATATCATGTTATTTATCAATTTTATTTACATAGAATAACATTTAAAACTAGGTTTTTCTTTCTCTTTTTTGTGTGTGTATTTTGTGTGTTGTGTTTGTATTTGTGCTTTGTGTTTTTTTAATAACTATTCATACTTTGAGTTGAGTGTATATGAATGTGCGCTCTCAATGTATGTTGTCTCCATTTTGTGATCCAGTATTTGATAAAAATAATCAAGTATTATAATGCTCACCAGTGCATATTTGTTGCTCATATGTTATTATCATTGTTAGTATTGTTCAAGCAACAATGTAATTTATTCCATTGATAATAGAGAATATTGATGTCCTAGAATGGATTTTGAAGTAGGGTCACATTGTTAGCCCTTTGCAGGTCAAATTATTACAATTTAATAAGTCTAGATTGATTATTCGAGTATACTGATTGTTATGAACGAGAATGTATGTTGTATTGACTTTTTTTTTACCCTAAACGAGCACCTATCTGTCTAGTTTCTCCCATAGCCTCATAATTGATCTTAAAACAATAAAATCTTAAATCAACCATTTTATATTTCTATATTTGTTTGAAATCCTCACATTTGAAACAAATTGATCATGAGAAGCTTGCATGTTTTAAGATCTAATTCACAAATCCTTGTCATAAATATACAAAAGTTAATCTATTAGGCATTGATTTATAGATCTGTAGCATATTTACATTCAATGTCATAAAGGGAAACCCAACTAGATTCTACAGAGCCCAAAGTGCAGAGGAATACAAATTGAAAGTGTTTCAAGTTCATTGGCCTAGCTTCTAGCAACTTTGAACATAAGATTAGGTAAATCTTTAGGAGTTATTGGAATACAAGTTGGGGAACCAACAATGTCTATTGTGATCTTATATATTCCCTCAAGGCTGACAATAGAAAAGCTCAAAATATCATGATTCCTTCCTCTATAATGTTTTGGATCACTAATTAAAGGCTATTTTTTATTATTCAACTCAAAGCTTTTAAGTTTGGTAAAATGGAAAATAGGATTGGAGGGCGTTGGTGATTCTAGGAAGCTTCACAAAAAATCATCCATTTAGGAGTTTCTATAACATTAGGATGCTAATATTATAAATAGCAATGTTAGGAGTTTAGTGTGTTGCTTTCTACTCCCTAAGACATATTTATCTTTGTATGCAACAAATATGCCTTCCTCCTTGTTTGGTACAAAGTTGTAGGAGCAAAATTCTATGGATGAAGTTTGAATTTGATTAAGGAGGTGGTGCTAGCAATTTTCCATCAACTCATGTATTTGCAAACATTCAAATTATATTTGCATTGTCATATAGAGTTATAGGGCACTCTTTATAGGGCACTCTTCAAGTAGTTGGCACTTGCACTTTATCATAATTGGTTAACAAAATCATTCTTCCTTGTGTTCAACACAAGGTCATTAATGGAGTTGATTTTCCTCATCTAAAATTTTTTGGTTTTCCAAAAAGGGATATTTGGGTGGCATTGATTCTTATGTTAGGTTATTCTCCAAAGTGTTGTGATGGTGTGGGTGGCTAGTGAAGGTCATTCTTATATAATTTTTTTCCTCTCTTTGTCAGGTGTCATTTTTGTATGGATCACTTTTTCAGCTTTGCAACTTTATATGGCTTTGAAATTTCATTTTATTTTTTTTGGTTGTTGGGTTTGGTCCTTGTTTTATGTAGCTTTTTATTTATCAATTTTATTTACATAGAATAACATTTAAAACTAGGTTTTTCTTTCTCCCTTTTTTGTGTGTATTGTGTGTGTGTGTGTTTGTATATGTGCTTTGTGTTTTGTGTGTGTAGGTTTTATGTGTTATGTGTTTTATTTGTGTGTTTTGGGTTGTGTATTGTTTTGCTTTGTGTTGTGTGTGTTTTATGTGTAACTATTTTGTGTGTGCATATGTATTGGATGAGGGCAAGAGGGCCAATGGCTACGTAAATTAAAAATTACATGTTATGTGTGCGTGTGGAGAGAAGGAGTGACCAAGGGGCCCACCTTAAGGAGGTGCAATCATTACACCAATTAAAAATTAAATATTATGTATTTTTATTTTTTTAGTTTTTTTTTGTGTGGGGCATTCGAGATGTAATGGTTACCCCAATTATAAATTACATGTTACATAATATGTTAAAAGAGTACAAATTGAGGAATAGATTAAAGGATATATTATGCTATTTACTAATTTTATTTACATAAAATAAAATCTAAAACAATCAAAATATATATATATATATATATATATCAAATGATCACAAATTTCAATACAACTATAGCTTAAATTGGATTAATTAAAGTAACACATTAAGAATTTGTATAAATGCAATTTGTGTTTGGGTATTTATCTTGATATGCCCTTACTATTGTTTTACTAAACTTTTACTCTACACATTTACTTTAAATTTGATATAACCCATTCTGAGAGAATAGCAGAAACTAAGAACTAATGAGATAAGTGAGATCAATGAGATGTAAATAATCTTATCAAAAGTCTAGAAAATGTAAAAAACTACAATTCAGCACTACAGTTATATGTATAGATACATAGCTCTATATTTATTTCTTCCCAAATATATATAAATCACTAGTAACAACAATTTTGCAAGAAATAGTTCATTAATTTCATTATAAAAAGTTATCATATGCATTGTTACCAATATAAAGTTTCAAACCGTCTAGCCCCATGCTACCTTGTATTCTACCCTAAAGTATTAACTTTGAACCACATATAAGCTTAAATGCCAATACATAATTTTAAGCATATCTCAGAATACCCAACAACAAATAAATAAATGTTAAAAAATAAATAAAAAATCTAAATTTGTGGGTTGATATGATCCCAAGTATCACTAAGTTCCCTCTTTCTTCCTATGCGCCTAAATTTATATTGTGACCATGCCAATCTAGGGTTTAAATATTATTGATAGAAATATCAAAATATTGAAAAAAATTAATTTCACTATAAATTCTTAATGAGAAATAGCTTGCAATTCCTAACAAAATGAGAAACTAAAATGGGGGACTGTTATCCTATTTTAAGCTTTGTTTACCATATTGCAATAGGATAACAACTCCTACATTGTTATCTTTACAATAGAACCAAAGTCTAGAGGAACTCTAATTTCATTTTTAAGATTTTCAACAAAAACATGCCAAACAAGTTCAAGTACTACCAAAATTATGCAAGTTCCCCACCCAAGTTGCATCAATTTTTTTGTGATTTTTCTTAGTTTGACGATGCAAGCATTTTGTCAAACAGTTTATTGTGCTATTGTTCTCAATATGTTTGGATGGTTTCATAGGAAAAGATATATATTTTGTTTACAAAAATCAGAAAATGGATTTCTCATCACATAACATTCATAGCCATATACATTTCCAATGATTCACAGTATATAAGTATCTGAAAGTGCAGTCTAATTGTTTCCACTAGATGGATAATTTGTTTGCATATAATTCCAAATTCCATTGCATCATCTCCACGCAACATCGCAACCTTTGGGAATATACAGCTAGAGGAAATAAAGATATGAACTGCCTCTGAAATAAATATATTTGATTTCAAAATGTCACAACCTCAAGGAAAATACGATGCTCGGAAAACGATAATCGTTTGTATATAGTCGGTCCCTCTCAAATATTAACTTGTCCTTACACTTCACAATTAAATTTTATGGTTGGTTTACAAGATAAGAGTTTTGCTACAAATCAACATATAAATGGATCTTGTAGAAGTAAAAGATGGTTGTATCTTTTCAAATAAATATCACTTGTAGTATTTCATTGCATATAATACCCAAACTATCTCTAAAATTTGTCTCCAAAGGAGACTTTACAAATTTCTTCCATAATTCCAATCATAATGTTCACTGTGAAAAACTAGGATAATTTCTCCAACTTGACTAGTTAGGATAGATTAGTCACACTATTGAAATCAACCACCCTTAGGGATTCCATCTTAGGGTTTAGAGCTATGAAAATTCCTCAAAAACCAAGTAGAATAATGTGCCTCCTCCAATGAGCTCACTTTTCCCTTTTATTTATTTTTGAAAGATGTTTTTCGAAAACCATTTAATATTTCCCACTAACATAATCATTAAGCTCTTTTTTTATAACTTAGTGACTTTATAAAGTATCTTTTAATATTTCTGTAATATCACTTTATAACAACACTTCTATTTAATTATTTAATATTACCTTTTTGAGTGAAATTTTTGTCAGGCAATATCAAACAATTACATTAATTAATTCCTTTAGTCTCGACTTTAGATTACGAGAATTAAATTGGCTAATAAATCCTCTTGGAGTGATCATTTAGAAAGGGACATTATGATCCTCCCCGAAATTGCTTTCTCTCAAGCAATTGCATATTAGGATGTTGCAAAATATGCTCTCCTTCAAGAGTAGCATCCTTTGCAGGCAAGTCTCTCCACCTAATGAGATACTCTCTAATCAACCTGCTCCTCAACCTCCTCTCCCTAACATCTAGAACCTCGTCAAGAACCAAAACCAAACACTCTTCCTCATCTAGTGGAGGTAGCTCAACTAAAGAAGTAACATGTGGCCCCAGTGCCTTTTTGAGGCACAATACATGAAATATATTATGGATCTTGTTGTTCTCTAGCAACTCAAGCTCATAAGTTACTTCCCCCACATGCCTAATTATCTTGTAAGGCCCATAAAAATGTGGTTTCAATTTTTGCACTTTTTTTCAACGCAGATTGTCTGTAGGGTTGCAACCTCAAGAAAACCAAGTCTCCTACCTCAAAGTTTTTCTCAACCATGTGTCTATCCGCATATGTCTTTTGATGATCCTTGGCAACCTACAAATTATCCTTAAGGGCTTTAAGGATATCTTGACTTCCTTGAATCCAATCTTTGGCTTTGGGGGCACTACTATCACCAAAATCCAAATCCACGAATGAAGGTGCATCATAACCATACAATGCTAGAAATGGAGTCATCCCAATAGACATATGGTAAGTGGAATTATAGCAGTGCTCCCCTATATGTAACCACTTAATCCACACCTTTTGCTGACATGAAACATAGTTACAGAAATACCTCTCAACCCATTTGTTTACAATTTATGTCTGACCATTCATCTATGAGCGGTAATTGGTACTAAGAGTCAATTTTGTGTCAATTGAATAGCTCTTACCAACAAGCATTAAGAAATATGTTATCCGTGCCATTGAAAATGTTCCTTGGAAATCCATGAAGTTTGAGTACTTCCCTAAAGAACAACTCTTCCATCTATGATGCCTTATACTTTGATGAAATTGCGAAGTGAGAAAATTTGATCAACTGATCAACAATTACAAAAATGAAATCCTTTACATGCACCTTCAGTAGATCAGTGATGAAATCCATCAACACACTCTCAATTTTTCTCTAGAATGGGTAACAGTTGAAGTAACCCTATTGGATGAGTGTGTTCTGACTTATTTTAATGACATGTCATGCATTCCATGAGAACCTCTCTCTAGCCTTTTTGTATGTTTTGAAGTATTCAAGATGTCCTATCAATAGTGTGTCATAAATGGCTCTTAGAATCTTCTCCTTAAGTTTTGATTCAAGAACCAAATAAATTATACCCTTGTAATAGATAATGTCATCCACCAACTTATACCTATCATCCTAAATTTTCCCATCCATCAACTCACAAGAAAAATTATTTTTGGAATATTCCACCAAAAGGTGAGATTTCCAATCAGCTAAAATCTCAATAAGGGAACATGCAATGGGTTTCCTAGAAAGGGAATCAACAACAATGCTTTTCTTTCCCTTCACATACTCAAGTTGAAGTCATAGGCCTATATCTTGTTGACCAAATTTTGCTACCTCTCGTTCAAATCTTTTTGTTCTAGGAAATATGTTAAATTGTTGTGGTCAGTCCTAACCACAAATCTCCCACCTACCAACTACTGTTTGAACTTATCCAAAGCATGTATAATGGTGAGCATATATTTGTTATAGATGGAATAGAGTCTCACTAAATCCCTAATATTTTGACTCTCATATGCTATCGGATGTCAATTCTACATCAAAACTACTCCTATACCCTCACATGAAGCATCACACTCTAGTACAAAAGGTTGAGTGAAATTAGGTAGTGTCAAAACTGGACAAGTGCTCATCACCTCCTTGAGCCTATCAAATGCTTGTCAAGCCTCATTAGTCCACCTGAATGCTCCTTTCTTCATGAAGTCCATTATAGGTACACCCAACTACAAAAAACCCTTAACAAAGTTTTTATAATAACTACATACACCAAAGAACTCACATAACACTGTAAGTGTCCTAGGTGGTGGCCAATCCAAAATCACATGCATTTTCTTTGGATGCACCTATACACCCTGAGCACTAATCACATACCCAAGTATAGGATATATATCATACCGAACTCACATTTAGATGCCTTAGCATACGACTGCACCTCCATGATACCCAACACCTCATCCAAATATCTCAAGTGCTCCTCCCATGTCTTGTATATATCATCAAAGAATACTAGAAGCAACTTCCACAATTGTTTGTTGAAGATATGATTCATACAGAACTAGAAAGTAGCATGAGCATTTGTCAAACCAAATGGTATGACCAAGAACTCATAGTTCTTATAGTATATCCCACTGCCTAACCCTGATATGATGATACCCCGATCAAAGATCAATCTTCAAAAAGTAAACTGCCCCATGTAACTCATCTAATATCTCATTGATATTAGGGATAGGGTATCTATTTTTTATAGTCTTCTTGTTTAGGACATGATAGTCAATACACATCGTCACGGTTTCGTCCTTCAACAAAAAATTGAAGTGAAGGGACTAGAACTGTGTCTGATGTGCTCCATGTCTAATAACTCCTTAATGGCTTTTTCTATTTCTTCCTTGAACTTATTTGGGTGCCTAGAGTAGTTATAATTGGTTTGGCTCCCTCTTCTAACTCAATGGTGTTTTCAAAATCTCTATTTGGAGGTCTACGTGGAGGAATCTCACCGAATACCAGACTATGCTTATCCAATATTGTCTGAATGTCTAAATAATATGGTCATTGCTATCTGAAGACCCCTTATATGTAATCAGACACTTTGTTTCCCATGCTACATCTTCATGCTTGAATATGCTCTCCATCCTCTTAGCTAAAACAATCATGTGATCACCATTAGACATGCCTCTCAAAACAACCTTCTTTCCATCTGATCTAAATTTCGGCTCCATCATTTGGAAGTTCTTAGAGTATTTCCCTAATAAATGAAGCCACTGAATACCCAAAATGGCATTAGTGTCTCCTAGGTCAACTACATAGAAGTTATTTACCACCGTGTAGTTTCCCAAAGTGATATTCAGTTGTGGAACTCTCTGAGTGCGGGCCATACTAAAACCATTTTCTATCATCACATTAAATCCCTCGATATTTTATGTAGGTGTTCCTCTCTTAGCTACCAAAGTTGAGTCTATAAAATTGTGGGTTTCTCCACTGTCAACCAAGACTGTAACTCATTGCCGTTGTAAGACTCCATGCACTCTGAAAGAGTTAAATATCAGAGTACCTAAAGGAGTAGCAATGATTCCACCCTTCACCTTCTTAGGTGACTTCTCACCATCTCTCTTGCTCATCATCCGAGCCACTATGCTTGCTAGCCTTCCCCTATTTTTCCTCGTCTTCTCCCTCACAGTCAAAAAGAACCTATATGTAATGCACCTTACTCTTTCCCATACACCTATGACCAAGTTCCCAAGGCTCCTTGCAGCTGAAACATTTTTTCCCCTTAATACATTGCGAGCCTCATCATCCAATCTATCTTTCTTAGGCCACTCCTTTTGGAAATGTTTCTTGTCTTTGTCATTCTTTTGTAGAAATCCTTCTAACTGAAATTTTTGCTTTGAGGTAGAGGATTCCATATCTCTTGCCTTCTTAATGGCCTCCTGAAGTGTAGATGGACTAAGGGCCTTTATCAACTCTCCCAACAGATCAACTAGACCATCTATGAATAATACTATTAGTCTCCTCACTAAAATATATGTCATTAGCACGTAGTCTCTGAAAATCTGCAATGTAGGTGTCCACCGAACCCCATTGCTTAAGTTGGGCTAACTCCTTAAAATGGAGTTTTGGATCCTTCTTATTGAACCCATCAATTAATCACTTAGTAAATTTTGCATGGGAATCAACCTAGTCATGGCCCAAGGTCACCATTCATGTGCACTCCTATCCAAATGTATCACAACATACTTGATGGCCTCATCCTTTGGCATTGGATTGAGCTAAAAGTAAGTGCCCAATTTTTGCACCCATGTCCTAACAGTGGTTTTACCTAAACCATCATAACAAGGAATAGACTTCCCAACATTCCTTTGTAGGTCCTGATTGTGTGGTCTACCACCTTTTTTTTGGCTTATACCTCATCCTAATGTCCATATAATCACGAAAAGATATCTCAACTTGGAATTCATGCCTATATCCCTCCAACCCTGTAGGATCTGATCATGTAGCTCCTATTGTATTGGCTCATACTCAACTTGAGGAGTGATTCTAGGAGGGAAATTTGGCATCAAGGCCTAGTGTTTGTTGATCCAATTATGTTGTGTGGTCTTCCTCCATTGTTCATTGAACCATGACCATTGTCATTATTTATTTCATTCCCTTGTTCTCCACCATGATTCCCACCATTGTTGTTATTAATGGTTGCCATGTGTAATGTCATAAGGGTTTCCAATTGAGCTAAAATTTGTTGTAGGTCATATTGTCCCCTTGCAAGGTCATTGAACATGTTTTTAGTGTTTTGTTATGCCCTCTCTTCCTTTGTCACCCATGTTTTTCTCTTCTTTTGATTCTGAATTACATATGTTTTCAGCCCCTTTGTCTTCTACTCCTCTAGGCATTATATTGTGTGTTATCCGGATTCATGAAAATTTTATTTCCATCAAAACAACACGGGTTGGTAGGTTAAGCTCTGATACCACTATAAATTTTCCCACCCAAGTTGCATCAAATTTTTTACAATTTTTCTCAGTTTGACAATGTAAGCATTTTGTCAAACAATTTTTTGTGCTACTATTTTGAATGTGTTTTGGATAGTTTCACATAAAAATATTTTGTTTATAGATTAAAAAAAATGCATTTCTCATTGCATAGCATTCATTGCAATATACATTTCCAATGACTCACAATATATAAGTATTTGAAAGTGCAATCTAATTGTTTCCACCAAATGGATAATTTGTTTGCATATAATTTACAAAATATGCATTTCTCATAATATAACATTCATAGTAATTATATATTTTAAAAGGTACACAACATTTGGATGTTTTCTTTATTTTATATTGTAGAGGGGGACCAAACGCTTAGGACCCCAAGTCACAGGAGGGTCTAGAACGATCAGTTGCTCTTATCTACCACAAGTTAAATGGAAGGTTTGGAAAAGTTTTTAGATGTTTAAGGTAGAGAAAGAAGAGCACTCTCAATATAGCTATCTTTCTACTAACCTGAGAGGTTTAGGGAACTAGGTGAGCGAATTCCCAAGTCAAAACTGAGACCCCAACAACTTTCTGCCAAAGGACCCTAGCATGGAAGACAGACGACATTATTGTGTGCTAGCATCCCAGTCAAGTGTTGGTGTCTGTATGGATAGAGAGTATGGGATATAGTCAATACTGACAGAGAATTAACTACAACCCAATAAGAAAATTCTTAAACGATAACATAAAGTGTGAAGAAGTTGAACTATTAAGAAAGCAAGAACAATTTAGCTTAAAAAGAGAAAGTTGAGAAGAATGAAAAAATTGGTAGAGAATTGAACTCACGATTGGTATAGCCTCTCGCAAGCTCCACAGGAATGCAAAACCTACACACAACAGAACGAGGAAAAATGTTGGGGTTGTTTCGGGGCTTTTCGCAGTCAAACCCCCACTTTGGTGTTTCCACCTCCACAGATAGCTAGATAGATAAAGAAATAGAAATGCAATAAAGTACAAAAAGATAGAATGTCCAACACTATGAAGGGAACTATGCTACTTAAATCCAACAACAATGCAATAGTAAATGAATAATACCACCCTTGACCAAAGGCACTCAAGGTCATAGCAATGTCAAAGGAAGTCTCACAAGACACCAAGCTACAACTTTTGTGGTAGATGTGAAGAATGTTGTGATGTTGGAATGGAAGAGTTGATAGTGCAACAAGTAGCCAAGAAGTTGTAGGAATACACTTCAGAGTTCTGTAGAAGCATGAGAATTGTCAAGAGTGTGAAGAAGTTAGAATGAATAGGAAAGATAAGCATTTGAAGATGATTTAGGAGGGAAAAATTCATTCAAAGGTCGGTTGGGAGGCGCAGATATGTTACACTTCGGCCCCAATGGCGAATGTAATGCCTCTACAAATTCCAGAGGCATAAAACCTGTCAGGATGGCATAGCATCACGTAAACGTCTACATGTCGTGCACACATCCCCAACAAAAATTCCCCGACACTACAAACAAGCGCCAAGTGGACAGAAGGCAAGTGGATGAACTGAAATTGCATTGTTGGGTTTAATTTTTCTAAGGTGAAGGATGTAAATGGGAACTTGCAAGGGGTGAAAATTCACTCCATTACATTTTCCCCCCACTTTAGCGAACATGAGTGCCAATGAGTGTTCAGTAAAGTAGGTCGAAAGAGTTCCAAGAAAATATACCTGAACCATTAATGAAGTAGACTGCAATCTAGCATGCTTGAAAGTGCAGGGCAAGCAAATGGCCCCACGGGTACTTGGTCCTGAAGAGAGTTTGAACAAAGCGCACTGGAGGCCTGCAAACCAACAATGAACAAATCATGTGGGATGAAAGCACTTTACAGGTCCTTGGACTTGCAAAGAAGGTGCCCCCCAGGTGCTCGGTCCTGAAGGAAACCAGATGTAGGAGGCTCCACAAAGTTTGATTGAAAATCAACTTCACAGGTGCACCTGCAAAGCAACATGTTAATCCATAGACAAAACATGTTAGAAATCAACAAGAAGCCACATAGGTAGACAAACAAACAGTCGCACTGACAGTCAACAATTGAAGGAAGATCTTTCAAAGGGCTCCCTCGAGAACCCTTCAAAAGAAAATGGGTCCACTCAAGGGAAAATTAGTTTGAAAGAAATAACATTTTTTCCAAATCAATTCAACATCAAGGAATTAAAAAAAAAGAGTGTTCCCTCGCAAGGGAAAGTTTGAATTCTATCTTGTGAATCTGAGATGAAAGAAAAATTCATCAAAGAATCCATGTCGAAGAATGCAATTTTTGAAAAATAGAGATTTTCAAGAAGGGACTATTTGGCCATTGAATACACCTTTTGAAAATCAAAGCAATATGATAGCCCCCCCTTAACATGGTGTGTGTTGAACACAAGGCACGTGACATCCTAAGGATAGAAGAGCAAGAATGAAAGTGATGTTGTGGCCCGTGGAACATGAAGAGATGTAACTGTGGTAATTTTATTGCACACATGAGGGACAACACATAGGCACCACAACATCATGAGGCAAGCAAAGAAGAGAGATAAAAAAGAAAGGAGAAACAATGACATAACAAACAAGAGACATGGGGATCTGATATTTTGGGGCAGAGTTGCTCATAAATATAAATATATAGAGTATAATAATATATAAATGAACTATCACCAACACCCTATTGTATCAAACCATGTGAAGAAGGCACATGAAAACAAAATGAAAATAAAAAATAAAAAAATCGGTCAACATGGAAGGGAGGCCTAAATGTCCCCAACGCTTTGCATCATCTCCAATTGTTGAAAATCAATACACAACAAAGAGAAGAATGATGAGAAAAATAGAGGAAGTTTTACGACACAAAAACACTCTTATATCCAAGCATCTACAAGGGTGACAAGGATCATCTAAGAATATATAAAACAAGCATGGGGGAACACAACACACACACACACACACAATCTAATCTATAGATAAAGAAGAGGTTCCCCCTAGTCCTCATCAACCAAGAGGTCATCTTTCTCCCAATCTAGATCATCATAAGGGGAGGCTGGATGAGCCTACAAGGGAAAAATATCAAGGGGGTACCCTCCAACCCTCCTGCAACAAGAGCTAAGGAAGAAGGCCCTTCAATGTATTCTCCACTTAGTTCCTGTGAGGTGAATTTCAACGATCTTGCAAAGCTCACTAATAGGGTCGAGACATCGTCTATGGAGTTAAACATGCATTTAACTGAAGTGCCATGTGTCAACTCAGCAGGCAATGGAGCCGGTGCCCGAGATCTAATGCTAGCCTCACCGAACGATTTAGGAGTAGTGATGAATTATGAGGACGTCGAGGCTACCTCCATCACTAGGACAACAAAATCTAACACAAAATGACCCTCCGAAGAAGGCAAACCCTTTTTCTGATCCCCATTGCAAGCTGGATCATCCACCATCTTTCGCTTCAACAGAGGATGCGAGATTCCCACATATGAGGTGGAGGGTGAGGAGGAAGAGGAGAAAGCCATGGCGGACACCACCAAGGTGTTCAACATGTCCATGGGTTTGAAAAAGGGAGGGATTTTCAAAAGGGACATCAAAAGGGGAGGCTCAACCAAAGGAGCAATGAATACATGCACCCTCTTCAGGTGAGGATCATTCACGCTCACAAGGGGAGTCGAGAGCAAGACTGATGCTAAGGGAATTGAAGCAGGAAGAGCGGAAGAGGACATAATAGAAGATGTTGAAGCGGGAGTTGTTGGTTCCCCTTCTTTTGCAAGGCAGATTGCTCAATGGCCAGAGCCTTCCTCTAATGCTTGCACTCACACACAAGGTGGTTCTTATGACTCTAGGAGCTAGAGGCTCCAGTCTAAGAAGGGACGAAAGACTCATGTTCAACCATAGGAGTATCCATCACAATCATTTTCAACAGAGGAAGGGACTCCTAGATGGGAACAGGAGGAAGAGATGGAGAGGTAGATGCAACAATAGTGAGGAGAGCAGGCTCGAGTGCCTCAACAACATGCCTCTTCTCATTCACTACATTAGAAGTAGGAGCAGTAGAAGGCCATGGAGGCCTAGACACAAAAGACGCTCCATGAGACTCTTCCCCTTACCATACAAAACGACTCGAGGCACCGTGGGTAAGACAAGAAGTTCTTTGGGATTTTTCCAAGCAGGCACCATTGGACTCCCCAGCAAACACATAGGAGTAGAAGTAAATGATGTTGCAGTAGGGTGAGAGGGAGCAATAGGTGGGACAACGGAAGAAGAAGAAGAAGAAGATCCCTAGGCGAAATTCTCCTCTTCCCTTTTTCGAGTGGCCAAGGCAGCCCCATGTTCCGCCTTCATGCAAGATCTATGTGAAATGGCATAGGGAGAAGGAGGGTATCTCACCTTTGGCATTATGCCCCCACTCTTTTATTTCACATAATCTCAACACAACAAGTTTGTCCTAGGAGGGAGTAGACCAACAAGGGCGATCCAGAAGTGATCCAATGAGTAGCCTCCACACGCAATCGTCAACTTGTAATCGATGTCGTGGACTACATGCACAAAACCCTCATGAGAAAACTTCAAGCGCTTATGAATTATCAAGGGAACTACATTCATGGAAACTATCCAGAGAATGCCTAGTTTCACTCTGAACAGTTCAAATCCTGGGATGACATCAAAGAGTACATTCACAATCCTAGGCCCAACCAAGACTGACAAGGTGATACAACTGATGGGAGAGATAGAAAGCCCATCCTGTGTGTATATAGTGCTTCTAGACTCGTCATATCCATCCTTATGTAAAATTTTAATCAACATGATCTCCTTTGTAATGACATTCACCCGACATGTAGGATCAACAAGAACACTAGTTACGGTATTCCCATTGATACGTGTGGGGATGTGCAAAGGGGATGGTTCTCGATTAGAGCTCATCAACAAATCCTACGAGATAAATTTTATAACGAGAGATCTACTCACAAGTTGCATAGATTGGATGGGTAGATGTAAGAAGGAAGTCATCTTTATGTACACTAGACATAACTTTCACAGGAGCCCCCAAGGGTTTCACAATTAAACAGTGACCCACTCAAGGTTTTATTCCACAATGCTTAGGAAACCTTCTAGCTAAGACACTAGGGGTCGTAGGTTGGGTTGCAAGGCTAGGTGCCCTGCAACACTCACACCCACAACACTCCTAGAATACGAGGGAAGGGTCTGTTAGAACTACCAAAATGGAACTAGAATGGTTCACATCAGGTTCACCAAAATGTAGAGGAGGGGGACCGAACGCTCAGGACCCCGGGTTATAGGAGTGTCTAGAATGATCAACTACCTTGATCTAGCTCAAGCTAAATGGAAGGTTTGGAAAATTTGTAAGATGTTTAAGGTAGAGAAAGAATAGCACTCTTAGTAATGCTATCTTTCTACTAATCTGAGAGGTTTAGGGAACTAGGTGAGCGAATTCCTGAGTCAAAACTGAGACCCTGACAACTTTCTGCCAGAGGACCCCAACACAGAAGACAGATGATAGCACGACACACTGGAATCCCACTTGGGCACTGGCATTCGTACAGACAGAGAGTATGGGATATAGTCAAGACTGACAAAGAATTAACTACAACCCAATCAACAAAGTCTTAAACAATAACAGAAAGTGTGAAGAAGTTGAACTATTAAGAAAGCAAGAACACTTTAACTTAAAAAGAGAAAGTTGACAAGAATGAAAAAGGTGGTAGAGAATCGAATTCACGATTGGTCCAGCCTCCGTCAAGCTCCACACGAACACAAAACCTACACACAATAGAACACAGAAAAATGTTGGGGCTATTTTGGGGCTAGCCGTACTCAAACCCCCATTTTGGTGTTTCCACCTCTACGAACAACCAGATAGATAAAGAAATAGAAATGCGATAAAGAAAGTACAAAAAGATAGAATTTCCAACACTACGAAGGGCACTATGTTACTCAAATCCAACAACAATGCAATAGTAAATGAATAATACCACCCTCAACCAAAGGCACTCAAGGCCATTGAGAGAGGAATGCAAGCTTACAATCGTGGCAAAGTCGATGTGGCCGCAACGACACCAAAGTAAGTCTCGCAAGACACCATGTTGCAACTTTTGTGGTAAATGTGAAAAATATTGTGATGTTGGAATGGAAGAGTTGATAGTGCAGCAAGTAGCCAAGAAGTTGCAGGAATAGGCTCAAGAGTTGTGTAGAAGCATGAGAATTTTCAAGAGTGTGAAGAAGTTAGAATGAATAGGAAAGATAGGCATTTGAAGATGATTTAGGAGGGAAAGAGTCGTTCAAAGGTCGGTTGGGAGGTGCAGATACATTACACTTCGGCCCTAATGGTGAACAAACACCTCTGCAGATTCCATAGGCAGGAAACTTGTCAGGATGAAAACGCACCACATAGACGTCCATGCACCACATGTGCATCCTCAATAGAAATTCCCCCACCGACACTACAAATAGGCGCCAAGTGGATGAAGTGGAATTGCATTGTTGGGTTTAATTTTTCTAAGGTGAAGGGTGTAAAAGGGGAACTTGCAAGGGGTGCAAATTCACTCCATTACATATATATTTCTAGATACAACTCTAGACAACCTCATTTACCATTATACATTTATAGGGAATTAATATCAATTTTTTTGACCTTTTTGCAAATGGCACTCGATTTCCCCTTGTAATGTCCCCATTTTGGCCATACGCTCTTCATTTGGATTTAGCCTATTTCCGAAAATCCGTAGGCTAAACTGAAGTGGAAAATTAGGGTTTCCTCTTTCAGATACTACTCAGTTGGCATTCAGAGGTTGTTGTGCAGACTTACTAGTTATAGCAGTTTGCTATTTTTAGCAAGTCTATCTTTTGGCAGTATCTATCTAGCAGCAGTTCAATCCTTTGCAATTCATTGTTCAGTTTGGCTTTTTGTTGTTTTGATGCGAACTTACTATTTATAGTAGTTGGCTATTTTTAGTAAAGTCTAATGTTGGCAGTGGCATCATCAGTAGTTCAACTCAAGTCATCTTGCTATCCATCGGTTTCAGTATTGGCATTGGTTTTGGTTATTTCCATGGACTGAGTTTTTATACTTAGTCAATTTCATGTTTCTCAGTTGTACCCCCACACCTAGGAATGATCACTTCATGTTGTTTTTAAAAGGGGGTCATTAAGGGGTCAATGGTGCATTTAATGAATTATTAAATGCTTTATTGTTGCAAAGTGAAGTTGGACGCCTAAAAGAGGTTGATTAATATTTTATTATTTCAAAAAGTGAAATGCTTAAAGTGGCGTCCCTTTTGGAAGTTGAAGTGATTCAACTTCTTGGAATTTGATTGCTTCATTTGCCAATTGAAACTTATATATTGCAACTGTTTGAAGAGCTGATTATCTTTGGAAATATTGTAAAGTTATGTTGCTGGTTTGAAATCCAGAATCCGGCTAAGGGAAAGCTTAGCAATTTGTCTACATTCTTCGGGCTTGAAACTATGGTTCCCTAGATGGTGGATTGAGAGTGTGATTCATTCAGAAGTGCACATTGAGCTTCATTGTTGGAGAATTTGAAGTGTTTTTCAGTTTTTGAGCTTGCTAGTTCATTCATGGCTGAAGGTGATTTTCATTAACAACTCTTTGTACGATTTTAATATGCTTCTGGGTATTGAAGATATGGATTCCTAGCACATGGGCGCCCCTTCCCATAGAAGATCAAAATTTATTTCAAAGTATTTATTTTTATTCTTGCAAAATTGCCCTTGCTAAGGGTCGTACCATGTTGGGAGCATTGAGAATTGTACAAGTAAATTAATGGTTGCTTTTTGAAGTTGTTTCATCATCATGACATGGGCTCCTATCCTCCAGAGGTTCATTGCAATTGATTTCACTCAATTTGGAGGTAAATTGATAAAGTTATGTGCATTTCATTGATGTACAGTTTGCTGGTCTAATTTTTTGTATTCTCTATTTCTGATCAGACTTGTTAGTTTTTGATATAATGCTGGTTTGAGCTTCATTTCTATATTATTATTGTATTGTAAGAGTTAGAGGAAGTGTTACTCTAACCATTGATTGATTTGGAAGCATATATTTCTTATTTGCAGCTGTTTTTTTCATTGTAAAGTTGATTAGTAGTACTAACAGCTATTTATTTTATTTGCTGCAATTAGTTTAAATTTCATACTCCCACGATTGAGTGGTTGAGTTTAAATAATCATCTTTCTTAATTGTAAGTTTCCCCTCACTAAATAAGTGGTTGTGTGGACTGTATTCCCCCCACGTTAATAAGTGGAAGTGAGGATTTAAATGGCTGGCTTGCCGCCTTTAATAATGTAATAATCTCACCCACTGAATAAGTGGAGTATCCCCACTGCTTGTGGATGCCTGCATCAGCAGATGAATTGTAATTTCATTTCAATTTACTCCTAATGATCCTCTGACCATATGCTATCACCTCGCCCACATTGGGATCTTGGTGAACATTCTTGGTTAGAGTTACTTCCATGCTGATTTGCTTTTGGAGCTAACGCTAATCAGTAACTTATTGCTAGTTTTTGTATTATATTTTGAGAAAAAATTAAGGGGGAATATTTCATCCCTTGCACAGGCTCAAGCAACATCAACTCCTTTAAGGACTAAAAGCGCCTCTTATAGAAAGTGTGACAACTTCAAATAATGGTTATGATGGTAGTAGGGAGAACACTCATGAAAATTGGCCCTAACCATCTCTTGGACCATTCTTTACGTCCACATCATTCCACTAGACTCCAAATTCCATTGCATCATCTCCACTCAACATTGCAACCTTTAGGAATATATGGCAAGAGGAAATAAATATATGAATTATCTTTGAAATAAATGTATCTAATTTCAAAATGTCACAACCTCAAAAAATACGATGCTCATGAAAATGATAATGGTTTGTATATAGTCGACCCCTCTCAAATATTAACTTGTCTTTACACTGTGCAATTAAATTGTATGGTTGGCTTACTAGATAAGAGTTCTGCTACACATATAAATGGACCTTGTATAAGTAACAAATGGTTGCAGCTATTCAAACAAATATCACCTATAGTCTACCACTACATATAACCTCCAAACTATCTCTAAAATGTCTCCAAATGAGACTTAATAAATTTCCTCTGTAATTCCAATCATAATGCTCATTGTGAGAAACTAGGATAATTTCTCCAACTCGACCAACTAGGATAGATTAGTCACACTGCCAAAACCAACCACCCTTAGGGATTGCATTCTAGGGTTTTGAGCTCTGAAAACTCCTCAAAAACCAAGTAGAATAATGTGTTTCCTTCAACGAGCTCACTTTTCCCTTTTATTTCTTTTTGAAAGATGCTTCAAGCAAAAACCATTTAATATTTCCCACTCAAATAAACATTAAGCTTCTTTTTATAAAGTGACTTTATAAAGCATCTTTTAATATTTCCTTAATGTCACTTTATAACATCACTTTTTCTATGTGCAAGTCATTGGTTCAATTCCCGCTCTCCTCATCCTCTACTCGTGTTTGAACAGCTTGCACACATGGAAAATTCTACCCTGGGGGTACCCCGTGGTCCCCCTCTACCCCTCCCTAACCCAAGTCTAGCCTTGTCTCTTGCGGACTTGTATCTCTTGGGAGACACTCCTGGTAGGACAAGTCTTTTAACTGCGGATCTTTCAGTGCCTCCCGTGTCTTCAGTTGAAGTGTCAGTGATTGTGATTCCTCCTGAACCCCTTGGGTGGAAAGATATTCTAACCAATAGTAAACAAAGCTCTATCCCTCCTCCTCATGGGGAAGAGGTTATTGTGTCTGGAACGAACTTTGCTATTTCTGAATTGGTCAATGATAGGATTCTCTCATCCATGGAGAATGCAGTAGTGGGTTGGTTCCTCTCTTTCCACCCTACTGTGGATATGGTCAGGAGATGGGTTGCTGCTAAATGGCGACTCAAGGGAAGTGTGGAAATCTGTGCTATGTCTGGTGGGCTTTTCCTCTTCAAGTTCACAATGCTTGAAGATCTGATATATGTTTTGTCTTTAAGACCTTAGGTTTATGGTAAACATAGTTTGGCTTTATGTCGCTAGAAGTTGGGGTTTAACCATGATGTGGACCTCAACAAGTCGGCTCCAGTTTGGATTCGCCTTCTCGGGTTTCTGCTGGAATACTGGGATGAATCAATATTTAAGAGAATTGGTGATTCCTTGGGACACATCACTTCTGACTCCATTACCAGATCAAAGTCCAGGTTAGTGTTTTCTTGCTTCTGCGTGAATATTTGTGTGAAAAAATCTTTGCCTAACTCTGTTAAGCTCTGCTCTAAATTCGAGTCTTGGGTTCAACCTGTGTGCTATGAAAATGTTCTGGTATATTGTCAGAAGTGTGCCAAACTCGGGAACCTTATTTCCGACTACAAGTCATCCTTTAATAAGGATCCTAACAAGGGAGACTCCTCTGCTCCTTCTGGTTCTCTTCCTGGAATTGAAGACCCGTCCAAAGATGGTTCTGCATCTTTGACAACTTTCTCTGATAATCCTAGCTCTGAGACTCTATTGCCTGAGTTAGTGGCCAGCGAAGAATTTCCTAATCCTGATGTACCTATTCCTGAGTCAGTGACCAGGATTGACCCAGAAGAGGGTCTTGCTAATGTGTCCTTAGCAGAGAATATGGCTTGTGTTAATGTGTTCGAAGCAAATAATCCTTCTTCTAGCATGACTTTTAGGGATGCGGTTCTTACTGGTGATGCGTTGTTGGAGGTGATCTCAATAGGAACTAGTGAGACTGATGGTGAAGAGGGTGAAATATGGGAGGGTTTGGGCATTGGTGAGGCGTCTGCTTTCATCTCAGAGTATTTGAAATAGGAGTCTGTTGCCGATGAGGAGAATTGGATAACTCCAAAGAAAAAAGGGAGGAAGAAAAAGGCGGATGTGGGAGGTGACTCCAAGCTAGGTAGGCCAAGCGAAAGATCCATGAGATTAAGAGAAACCACAAATGAGATTTCCTTGGGAAAGCAGAGGACCTTGGAAGTGTCCTCAAAGAAAGGTCAAAAATGAAGGTCATGTCTTGGAATGTGCGTGGGATGAATAGCTCCCATAAGCAACTTGTTTTAAAGAACTATATTCTAGAACATAAGATAGATGTCCTACTCTTACAAGAAAGCAAGATGAAGAAAGCTAATTTTGATAATGTTGCTAAGTACTTATGGCCTGGGGCCTCCTACTCTTACAATGATGTTGAAGGGGCCTCTGGAGGAATAGCAGTGCTCTGGAACCCTTCTAGATTAAATGGCACTGAATTGTTCTACTATCGAAATAGTGTTGGTGTTTCTTTTACCTTCCCTAGCGGCTCTTGGTCACTTATCAATGTTTATGCGCCCAACCATAGAAATTCTAGATTTTCTTTATGGATGTCTCTTGCTAACTGGATAAAAAACAACAGTGGTTATCATTGGCTGGTGGTTGGGGACTTCAACTCCCCCTATTTCCCTCGAAGAAAAGAGGTGGTTTGATCGACTACTCTAACAGCATGGCTGATCTGGCTAACTTTTTGAGTTTTACGGGCCTGATTGATTTAGACTTTTCTAGCCAAGCTTTTACCTGGTCTAGCAGACGTATGGGTGAAGACTTGATTCAAGTTAGATTGGATCACTTCCTTTGTTCTAGTAACTAGTTTGGCCTGCTTAGTGCCACTTTGAGGGCTTTACCTAGGACTATTTCTGATCACAATCCTTTGTTGTTACCTTCGTGCAACCAGTCTACTGTTGGACCTTACCCTTGTGTTTTGAAATCATGTGGAATTCCAACCCTAATTTCAAAATGAAAATTGTTGAATGGTGGAATATTCTTGTGTGGTTCCCCCATGTTCAGAATCTTTTTTAAGCTAAAACACATTAAATGTATGGTGAAGGGTTGGAACAAAAGGGTCTTTGGGGATGTTTTCCAAGAGAAAAAATCATTGGGGAAAATTTGAAAATGGTTCAAAAGAGAATGGAGGGTGATATATGTCTTTCCACTTGCAACTAGGAGAAGGAGAACCAGAGAGAGTGGGAACAAATTCTTAAGAAAGAGGAGATTTTCTAGAAACAGAAATCCAGGGTGTAATGGCTGAAAGAAGGAGATAGGAACACCTCCTTTCATATTTATACTGTCAACATAAGAGGAACCAGATAAACAAGTTATACAATGCTCAGGGAGAGGTTGTCTGTTCACCCTCCCTTATTGGTTTAGTGGTTGCGAACTACTTCCAGAAGGCTTATGTGGCTCCTATTGAAGCTCCTAACCCGAATCTTGACAGTTTGTTGCTAGACTCGCTTCCAAATTTAATTTTTTAGAACAAAAATATGGGGATCCTCAGTGTTGTCACCCCTGAGGAGGTTAAGCTGGCCACCTTCAGTACGGGGGTCTTCAAAGCTTTTGGCCCTAATGATTTCTCTCTGGCTTTCTTTCAAACCTTTTGGGAGATTATTGGTGAGGACCCTATTCTAGTTGCTCATAATTTCTCCAAGTCTGGTAAGATTCTTAAACTAAATCACACATTCATTGCTCTTATTCCCAAAATGGTTGATCATATGGTTGAACTTCTCCCTATCAACCTGTGCAATACTTTTTATAAAATCCTCTCTAAAATTTTGGTCAACCGCATCAAACCAATCCTTGATAAAATTATCAACCCTACTCAAAAAGTGTTTGTGTCTGGTAGGCATATCCTTGATACTACCATCACAACACATGAACTAATTCACTCCATGGATAGGTGTAACTATGTTGGCATGGCCCTTAAGCTTGACATCTCTAAGGCCTGTGACAAGGTGATCTGGAATTTTTTCCCTAAAGTTCTTACTAAGTTTGGATTCAATCAATTAGTGATCAATCTTATCATGGAATGTGTTACCACATTTAAGTACTCTATTTTGGTTAATGGTTCTCCTTTCGGGTATTTTCATGCTGGGAGAGGTATCAGACAGGGAGATCCCCTGTCACCCTATTTGTTTATAATGGTGGCAGATGTTCTAAGCAGGAACTTCTCTAATATGCGGACGGAGGGGTCCATAAAAGGAATTAAGGTTGCTTCTACCCTTGGACCGACTGTGATTCAACAATTTGTGGATGATACTTTTCTATTTGGGAAAGTCTTGGTTCTAGAAGCCAAGAAATGGAAAAATTGTCTCAACAACTATGCTGCTTGTTTTGGACAATGCATTAACTACAATAAAAGAATGATTTACTTCTTTAACAACACTCCTAACCTGCAAAATCGGGTGATTGTTGTTTTGGGCTATCAGAGTGGCTCTCCCTTTGGTTTATCTTGGGTTACCCCTAACTATCAAAGAAGTCACTCCGGAGTTTTGGAATTCTACCATTGAAAGGATTCAAAGGAAGCTTGTTGGGTGGAAAGGCTCCTTACTTAGCCGTGTTGGTAAACTTTAGCTTCTTTCTATGGTTCTTCAAGGTATCCCTATCTATTTCCTATCCATTTTTAGGATACCTAGATATATTGCTGAAAATTTTGAGAAAATCCAAAGGTCTTTCCTCTGGTCGGGCACTGAGGAAAAAAAGCTCACTTTGGTTAAATGGGATAAGGTTTGTCAACCAGAAAATTGTGGTGGTCTTGGGATAATAACCATTTCTAATTTTAATAAAGCTCTTATGGTCAAAGTGGGTTGGGATCATCTGAGGGATAGGAAGTATTGGTGTGAGATAATGAATGCCAAATACCTTCAGAACCAGTCATTGATTGACTTCCTTTTGGAGGCTCACCCTCTGGGGTCCTTGGTTTGGAGGGGAATTTGCAGTCTACAAGACCTTATGAGGAATGGGATCAAATGGAAGATAGGTAATGGTAATAAAATCAGATTCTGGGAGGACTCTTGGTTACTTGACTCTCCACTGGAATCATTTGAATTCAAGTTTCTTAAGGGTTTGGCTCAACAATTTTTTGGTGTATATATATATATATATATATATATATATATATATATATATATATATATATATATATATATATATTAGTGATTACCTCATAGGGCCCCTAGGAGCTAGGAAATGGAATGTCATTGGCCTTTGCTATCCTTTATCCCCTAATCTGTGTCTTCTTGGCAAGATGTTGCAGGAGTTTCTCTCCCTCACTAGAATACCTCCTTCTCACCGTGGGGATGAGTTCTTCTAGATTCATGATAACCAAGGTGATCTTACTGTTAAATCAACTTACATTCAGTTGACTAACCAGGGTGTTGTCAATGATCTGTGGAAGAAGGTTTGGAATCGATACATGATATCGAAAGTTAACTTCTTCAGGTGGACTATTTGTGATAACATAATTCTTACTCAAGACAACCTAAGGAAAAGGGGATTCCAAATCCCCAACAGATGCCTTTTGTGTAAATGCAACGAAGAATCAGTTGATCATATGTTGTTACATTGCCCTTTTGCAGTGGACGTGTCAGAGTTGGCTCTTGAAAGATTGGGGATTCAGTGGATTATGTGTAAGGACATCACATCTTTTATTTTGAGTTGGTCTGGACCCTTTACCCATCCTTTAACTGGTGAAATATGGAACCAAGTTCCTCCCATTATATGTTGGTGCTTATGGAAAGAGAGGAACAATAGATCTTCAGGAACATTGAGATGAATCCAAAAGAGGTGTTTGGTATTGGAGCTTGACTCATTGTAGAAAATATCTCTCTTCAAAGGGAAAACCCCTGACAAAGGTCCTACAGAGATGGAAATAAAAAATAGCTAAAGCTTGGCATCAGAACCTGGATGCCAATTCTTATGACAACTCAAAGATTGATAAGTAGGAGGTATTTTTCCACAGCGAGTCAAATTATGATATTGCTATCAGGATTCAACCGTGTAGTTTCGAGTCAAACTCATTGACCCATGTTTCATGAGTAGTGGTTCACAGGAACCCATCTCTCATGATATCGAATGGTCCACTTAGCACTCATTGCATCTAGGTGATGCTCACAGAGGTGAAGCACTGGTCCGTCCCGGGAGGTCACCCATCCC
>VDFB02353493.1:125386282-125426243 GCA_007258455.2 Sequoia sempervirens
CTACTTATCAATTGATGAGCTAAAGGGCTCTATTATGAATGGTTCATAAGGCACAACACTTGCTGAAGGTTTTGCAAATGGGGTAACAACTCAAGCGGGCTTAACCTTGGAGAAAACTCCCCGGTTAAGCGCGCTTGAGCTGGAGCAGTACTAGGATGGGTGACCTCCTGGGATCTCGACTAGTGCTTCACCTCCTTGTGAGCATCACCCAGATGCAATGAGTGCTGGTGGACCATTCGATATCATGAGAGATGGGTTCCCGTGGAACCACTACTCATGAAACATGGGTCAATGAGTTTGACTCGAAACTACATAGTTGAATCCTGATAGAAATATCATAATTTGACTCGCTGTGGAAAATTACCTCCTACTTATGAATTGATGAGCTAAAGGGGCTCTATAATGAATGGTTCGTAAGGCACAACACTTGCTGAAGGTTTTGCAAATGGGGTAACAACTCAAGCGGGCTTAA
Organism: Sequoia sempervirens; assembly: GCA_007258455.2. Lineage (NCBI taxonomy): Eukaryota > Viridiplantae > Streptophyta > Pinopsida > Cupressales > Cupressaceae > Sequoia > Sequoia sempervirens. The sequence continues at coordinate 125,386,755 of VDFB02353493.1, forward strand.
CCTTGGAGAAAACTCCCTGGTTAAGCGTGCTTGAGCTGGAGCAGTACCGGGATGGGTGACCTCTCGAGACGGACCAGTGCTTCACCTCTGTGAGCATCACCTAGATGCAATGAGTGCTAAGTGGACCATTCGATATCATGAGATGGGTCCCTGTGAACCACTACTCATGAAACATGGGTCAATGAGTTTGACTCGAAACTACACGGTTGAATCCTGATAGCAATATCATAGCTCAAAGATTCTAGCTCGGAGAGCCACTATTTGGAAACCATCTAACAGGGACTAGTTTAAACTAAATTTTGATGGGGCTGCTAAGGGCAACCCGAGCAGGGCAAGTACTAGAGGTGTGATCAAGGATCATTGAGGGAAGTTAGTGGTTGGTTATGCTGGGGGGATTGGTCTTCATTCTTCTGTGATAGCGGAAGCTAGAGCGTTGTTAAAGGGCTTGTAGATAGTTGTTTCCTTGGGGATAGAGAACCTGCACATTGAAGGTGACTCTAAGTCCATTATTGATGCTATTAATTTTGATAGACTGTTGGGGTGGAACACTAAAGACATTCTTCTTGACATTAGATTCCTTGTGTCTAAGTTATAATTAAAAGTGGCCAGTCATATTTACAGAGAGGGGAACCAAGTTGTTGATGCCTTAGCCAATTATGGCACACACTAGAAAATGTCCAAATGCTAGTGCAATTTAAGTAAACTTCCACCTAACATTCAGAGTATTATAGTGAAGGAACAAAGCCCTTACTTGACCCATGATGAAAACCCAACATGTGCTTAACTAGATTTTTGGGGGGTCCACATGCTTATCTGTTGGGCTATGTGGTCTTATTGTTTTGATGAGATGGATGACTAGTTGTATTGATGGGATGGATAACAAGTGGATTTTTTCAAATTATGGGATGGAGCCCGTTTTGAAAAAGGAAATCATGATTTGTTGCGACAAGTACCGGATGATTACTATTAAGTTGGACTATACTTGTAATCTCCTTATGGGGATCTACTTAAGCTCTCGGATTTTCAAATTCTTTATTTTTGATTTTGATGTGACTTGTAATTATGAGATAAAGCTCATTTTTGGCTTTTCTTTATCCGCTATTTTGGTTCCGCCCCTTATAGCTTCTATCTGTGGTATAACTAAATTTGGCTAGCCCTTGAATGCTATCAATTTGGAGATTTCTAACTATGGCCCCGCGGCTATCCTACCTAGATTTATGTGTTTATGCTACGTGGAAGGAAATCCTTCCCTTCCTATCATGTCCTATTTGCTTAGCCGTTTGTGCGAGGAGATCCTCATTAATGCCTCCGCTAAGATTGTTTCAGGGAAATTATTTACTCGTGTGTGACCTGTCCTTAGGCTTGATTTCCAAAGACTGTCATTTATGGCTTAAACTCCTTGATGTGCGGGTGATTTTTCACCTTGCTATTTGCTCTAACCTTCAATTTTTTCAGGGTTCTTGGTTATACTGTGTGCAGTGTGGAATCGTGGGAGGTGATAGGGTGCGAACGGAGCCAGATAATTGCAACGAATTTCACAAGGATCCGTTGGTCTGGCACATTTGTGTCAAAGGTGGCATTGCTCCTCTAATGGAGAGACTTGTGGGCCATGACCCTAATCTATCGGCCTAGTTCATCAACTCTTGGAAAAATCATCATGTGTCTTTGGGTGGAATCTCCTTTACAGTGGATGAGGAAGTGATAGTGCAGGCGACAGGTCTCCAGTGCACTGGCATGAAGCATCTGAAACATTCAAAGACCCAAGATAATGAAAGTATGAACATTTTTTTTGTGGGGGATGAGACGTCGATACGCAACCAGTCTGGGTTTGAACGAGAGGCTCTTCCTCAGCCGTGGAACCAGGTGTGTCTTGCCTTGATGAAATATGTCACGCTGGAAGGTAGGTACAAGACCTATTATTTCTACCATTTCCCTTTGTTGAATCACCTTAGGCATGAAGTTTTACTGAGTTTTCCCTTTTTCCTACTTATGGACCTTGAAAACTCGGTTGAAAAATGTGTTAAGAGTCTGCGGCTTTAAATCCCAATGAACCTACTCCCTTGTCGCTCCACCAGGGTCTTATTCTAAGACTACCACTTTCATCTGGCTTTATGCCCTCTGAAACCCATTTCGGCCGTCTGAATTGAAGAAATTGAGCCCCCCTTTGCGACCAACTTATCTCCGGCCAAATCTAAAGGCCCTGTCAAGAAGAGTCACCCGGTCCCTGTTGATTCTCAGAAACCCAAACCCGCTACTAAAAAACTTAAGGGTGTCGAGGGAGTTGCCCAAACTAGTGCAGTGGCTAGCTTGTGTGACCTCAAGTCTACCCCTGCTAAGACTTCCAGTAAGCCTACCCTGAAAAAAGAAAGGTAAGGAGGAAAAGGAGCCTCTGAATAAAGGGAAAAATGTTGTGAGCAAGGACTCGTGTGATATGGTGGTTGCAGAGATTGTGGTTATTGGTTGTGATGCTATCATTCGACGCTCTGGCAAGTTGGAAAAGAACAGGAAAAGAGTGGAGGTTAGATATTTGGACATTGAAGAGGAATTGTTGGATAGCAAAGATAGTAGAGTTGAAGAGGTGTCAGAAGGTGAGGAAGGTGAGAAAGCTAGAGGTCCCTCCTCCATTCCTGACAAGGGTAAAGCTCAGAAGGAGGTTTTGGCCTCACTCGTCGAAACCATTGGATATTGAGTAGAATGATCCTGACTACATAACGGGCGGCGGGGAGGAGCTCTGTGTGCTAAAAGAATGGACAAACTGGACAAAAAATTTTATGGTTTGACCTGCTTCACGGTCAAGTTGGTTCACTGTGTCACTAGTACCGTGTTGGCAGCTATGAAGGGCGAGATGGAGATGAAGATTGAAGACCGCCAGGAGTGGATGGGTGATGATATGGTTCAACTTTTGTCTAAGAACTGGGAGAATGCCAACTAGTCTGTTGTTGGTCTGTTGTTGGTCTGTGTTGTTTGCCTGTGTCTATTTTTTGGTTAGGTGTTTTGTTTTGATGATTTTTTGATCTTGGACTCTATTGGCCCTTGTGGCTCTTTGTAAAGGGTACAACACCTTGAAAAAGATGCTTACTTTATCAAAAACATCACTTTTATTTAATTATTTAATATTAACTTTTTGAGTAATTTTTTTGCTGACAATATAAAACAATTAAATTAATTAATCCCCTTAGTCCCAACTATAACCTACGAGAAGTAAATAGGCCAATAAGAGCAATCATTTGGAAAGGAACATTACATTATTCATAACCAAAATTGATTATCTAAAGTTTGTTCACTAATTCGTTTCCTTTTCATTATTCAAATCATATTGTATAAACAATGAATTTTATTCATGAGTGGTTAGTTAAGATTGAATAATTACAGGGTCAACAGAAGCCCATAAACCGAAAATCAACTAGATTGGCCTTGCATTTGTTAGTTCGGGCACAAATACCATATTTTAATTATCAAACCATGTCTAATTGCTTAGCTCAATCTGCTATGGTTTTCCTTTGTCCCTCTCTACCCTCGTCCTTGGACTTGCCAAATAAATCAAATTTGACCAAATGTGACCAAATCCAATCCCTCTCACATTCCATTAGGCATGGTTGTATCCAATCTTCATCAACCCCCATTCAAAGTAGAAGCGAGTAAAGATAGCTTGCAAATCTTTAGTAATAATCAACTAAAATTTGTGTAGTTGCATGCCTAGAATGTGTTGGTTCAGCCCAACTTTATGGCAAAAATGGCCAACGAATGCTAGTAGAGGATGGAAAATCAACCAAAGATCCACTACCCTCTAGAGAAGGTCGAGAAGAGACTATGGCACCTCAAGAAAAAACCCTAATGCAGGTTTATGGTTTTCTACCCAGGTTTAAGACAATCATGGTGCGTCGATCTATACAAATTGCATGTAAACAAGTGCAATCAATATTGTAATGATCCCAAGGGAGTATTCCATATTTTTTTCCTACAAAGCAACAAGGACACTATTTGAAAGCTTATAAGAGCAAGGCAACACTTTTGAATAATGGATGTGATTAGAGAAATGAACAAATTAGACCTGCTTATGAAAATCGAACCTCAACTTTTATTAGAACCTAACTTGCACTGCAATTTGAGTCTATATCGAGCTGCAATTGCTACCAACAATTTCTCATAGTTCCACAGAGTTTCTTGACGAGGGGACGTGGGGATGGGTTTCAGGGGCAAGGGGGACCAAGGGCCTAAGTTGGGGACGGTGGGCAAACGACAGTGAGGTGGCGACAAGGCACTAAAATACATATAATACTTATAAAAAGATGTATAAGAATTATACATCTTGGAGACAACTTGGAGTCCCCCCGACTTCTTGAGGACACCTCAAAGTCCTCGAAGTCCTAGTGACACCTTGGAGACAATGACGCTAGTGGTGGGATGGTGGTGGGCTTATGGAGGGACGTCGCCCGCCCCTCCTCCAGCCCCCCCACAAAGTCTTCGAAATGAGGACATCTATGAAACGTAAGGTCTTTTGGGGTGTACGCATCCCTATGGAGCATTGCAATTTCTTGTTGAGATGTGATTTTAAGAAGAGTTGGAAATGAAATAAGAGAATGTGTCACTTCAAAGCTCACAATACAATAAGCAAAGTTAAACTAATACTTAATGACAAGAAAACTCTCAAGAAGGGTATTGATTTGTAATAAAATACTCAACAAACATTCAAGATGCTTACATCTTGGAGGTGAAGATAATCCTGCATTAGGCTTGCAAGCTTGTCATCCATGCCATTCGCTCACTTCTGCAACATCCTATAGGGTGGCTGCAAATAATGGCTTCTGAAACCCTAGAGATAAAGCCTTGATGTAAACAAATTTGTTGCCTCTGAAACCCTAGAGAGAAGTGACAAGGGCACGAGATAGGCATGTAAGGTAGGACAGCAACAGTGCAATCAAATAAACTGACACATGATGGGAGCAGGCAAGTGAAGAAAAAAGAGAATGTCAATGAGAGTAAACATTCCACGGCAATGCCTTTTGATGTTATGGTGAAGTAGGGGCAAAGGCGTTCTGCTCTAGTGTAATTTAACCTAAATATAGTTTGAGTGAGATATGTGAGGTATCCCCCCATCATTGCCTCACAGATTCCCCACACCTGAAAGAAACCCCATTCCTTGCCCACCTCCACAATCTGCTGTAGCATTCTCTCAAGCCCCACCTTTCAGTCCACTTCGGTTGATTATGGGGTATATTTACATGCAGCAAAGAGGTGACTGCCTTAATAATCAAATGAAAGAGTCATGCCTGTTACCTTAAAGCATTTTTTACAGCTGTTACCTTAATGTATCACATAATAAAATGATCCTGCAATTGAAAAACAAATGCAATGATTATGGCAGACAATCCTGGCAATTGATTTACATCAGAAATTTTCCAAGACTGAATTTTGGAGCTCGAAAGCTCTCATAATATAGCCTTATCAGCTAATAATGTCTGTTTACAAATTTTTTGTTTGTGTTCTAAATTATTTTTAAAAGCTAATCAGGGACAAGTTTAATTTAAAAATTAAAAATAAAAGGATAATCGTTCAGGGCACTTGCATCTAGTTAGAGTGATGAGTGAAATGTGTTGGTTGAATGTGGATTTTAGTTGCAGAGTAAAAATAATAGTGTTATAAAACCTTCTAGTTGTCAAGAAATATCCCCACAAGATTAAGTTGAATGTTAAATTGCATAAATCATTATGGAATTATACTCTAACCTTAAAGGATATGAGGAAAGTTTTCTTAATTTGCTTCATAAAGGCAACCATTTACATTGAGATCTCAGATAAGTTTTTGTTTAAGGTTCTAAGTGTAAGAGTGCCAACCTAACAGAATAAAGTTAGGCAATGTGTTGGCCAACAATTAATGAGAAGCATGTGAGATGCTGAAATCTCATAACCAGATCTACTGAAATCTTAAAACTTGTGGTGAAATTCAAACTATTAGCTTACGCTTAATATGAAAACAAAATTAAATTGGAGCTCTTTAACATCGTATGCAGATTATTTATTCTTGTATTATTAGTGAGCAATAATAAAAAATTCTTACATAGACCATAGAATATATAGCCAAACTTGAAAATGAAATCCATAGACTAAATATGAAAGACTTGTTGCAAAGTAGCATTGGAATGTGCTGAATTGAAGTTGTAAGCACCCACAAATACCAACAAAAAAAAACAAAGAGACGTCAGAAAATCATTTTAAAAAGATATCATTTTTTACAGAAAGTGCACTGGACAAAAAAAACAGCATTTTGTTTCTGTTTACATCGCTTTTAAACTCGACTGCTGCTGAAGAAAGGAGAACTGGTGTAAAACAATTATTAAAAAGAATTCAGCCAAGTAAATAAAAGTGCATTGCCATGGGCAACTTTTTTAATTGAATACTGAGAAGACTAATTAAGCTGACATGTGTGAACAAATTATATTCTAACCATTACATTAAAAAAATTGCTCATAAAATAAATCAGTGATCAGAAGAAGTAGGCTGACAGAAGTATAAAATAAGCAGACTAAGTATTGAGTCCAAATTTATAGCGACAATTTGGACACTCATAAAACACAGTTTGTCCTTCATCCGCAGACCGTAACTGCAATTGAGGTAAAACATGGTAAGATACAGAAACTCTTGAAACTTGTAGAAGAAATACAACCCAAAATGGTAATGTTTGAAAGACAAAATGTAGAAGTTTAAATACTTTTACCTGTCTGGTGTAATACTCTAGCTGTGGATGTTTACACTTAGGGCAGTCTTCATTGACCTGGAACATTATAAAGAAGAATCTTCAAGGCTTGTTCAAACTACTTGGGAAGTGAATTTCAGTTCTTCAACTCAAGAATTATTACTTACCACTGCTCTTTGTTGAATCTCTTCTTCTGGGTTTTCCTCAATGTCGTCAATTTTTATGAAAGGTTCAAGCTTAAGATGCTTCCTTAGATCCTGTGGAAGTATTAACATTGTGATCAACATTCACTTCAATTAGAAAATGCAAAATAGTATCCTAAAAAGAATGGAAATATATGCAAAACAATAGAAGAATTTCTGAAACAGCCAATCTAATTACATTAAACATTTTATTAATGTTATGTCCTTTGAAGGGAATCTGCAACTACACTGTTGAATTCCCCCAGGTCTCAACACTGGATCTGTCATATTTTACCCCAATTGACGTGGCAGTTTCCTTGGCGAGGCTTGAGTGTCGACCCTCTTTATGACATCTTCACCACTAAGCCAAGCCTACCAGACCCTGGAGGTAATCTTTTACTTGCATTTAGCTAAAAATTTATTTTTTGAGAAGGCATATTCCATCAAGCTTAACTAAAGCCCATTTGAAATGAATTTTGGATTACAATGGCTTTATTTTAAATTTTATTGTTAAATGTATATTTTTCATTTTTCAGTCACCAGATGATGTACTAGGCATGCCCGTTCTGCAATAAGTTTTCCAAAGACATAAACCCTGGCCCCCAAACCCAACTCTCCAATTGTGAGCAATATACATTCTGAGACATGATGTCCACCAAATTGATCCACCCAACAGAACTACATCTTGTAAGCCGAGATTAGCATTAGATACTCCATTGATCATCGAGTTATTGCATACAAATTTCTCACTAAAATATCAATTAGCATGTCCTCTCAAGCAAAATTACCTTAGTTTCTTTCATGTCTTGCACATTATCCACATTAACATCACCTGTATTTGATGACCGTCAATGCATTTTTCGTACAACGAATTGTTGTACCTCAACTAATCCTCTTCTTCTCCCACATATTGCATAAGAGTAAATGAACATTCCTACTGTGCTGGAGGTAGATGCGAGCACTCCAGATTTTGACTTTTCCATTGGCTCTCAAAAGTTAATCTCAATAATAAAAAATTCTCTTCAAAAACAATCAAAAAAAGGACATTTGGGCTTTGCTGCATTAGTGAAAGTGTCCAACAAGGATGCCTCCGATTCTTTACATAGCATTTACTTTTCTACATGGGCAAAAAATTTCTCATACAAGCTACAAATACATGCAAAATATATGTTCCTCAGCAACAGGATTTTCTTCCCTTTGTATTTCAACGATCTTCTATACTCATTCCTATCATACGCTAACTGGGTTTCTCTCGTTCAATGTCTCTTACCCGATAACCTTTTACTTCACATCCTTAACTATCAGGCACTCTCATTCCTGGAGACCTCTGCCTTTAGTCATTTTATCGTGGCCTCATATCATATTTTATATGAAACGCCCTAATAGCAGGGAGACAAAAAATTAACCATAGAATGCACAATTAATAAGAAAATACAATATCTGAATTGCCAATATATATCCAAGAACTTCCTAAACTATTTATTCTACAAGAGCCTGACAGAAGATAGGTCATGGCTTATCACAAATCCTTGCCTATGTTTTCATAAGTCCTACATAATACTAAATGTTAGGTAACTCATAACTAATATAACAAATCGTACAACAGTAATACAATCATTAGTATATTATTAGATCACTAATATTGAATTTTACATAGATTCTCAGCTCAAGACAGCTCATTCTTCTAGCTTCAGTCATTCTTGATCTGCTATAAGCATGGTCTCAAAATTTTCTTCTTGTCATTTTAGCTTTCTTGTCTCATTGAATCTTGTATGTCTAGATGATCATCTACCTTATAAATTAATCACAGTTTTCCCTCTTGGCCTCTTCATGTGCTATAAGACCATTCACTGACAGTTGGACACTGATTTTTGCTCTGTAAATTAAGGCTTACAAGATACATTGCAACGGGTCTTTGGAATCCATCAATCTCCTGCCAATCCTGACATACAAAATCTAACCACACCCTGATACCCTTACCATGCTGGTCTGCCAACATGTTCATGTCAAGTTTTGGACATGCCTCCAACCAACACCTTACTTGGTACTCCTGTAATATATGAAATATTTGATTTTTTTGTATCTTTCTGTATGCTGGAAATAAAATGAAAACCAAACTGGAAATTAAACTGGATACTGATCACAACTACAGATGGCTGGTTATTAACATATCAAACCATCAAATGCAAATAAACAGCAGATATGAAGCCCTAGGATGCCAAATGAGCCTAGATCTGAATAGTAACAATTATAACAGCAATTTTCCACAACGAAACACCAAGTAGAAACCCTGAAATTGATTTTTATTTCTTGCAGCATGCTGGAAAAATTTACATATGTTGGTAAAATGATGTTGAAGACCATATTAAATTGCAGATCTGGAAAATAAAGACAAAACCTGATTTATAGAGCCATTCCAAGGAAGGGTATGGACTGATATTAGGGTGGCAGCAGGACTGAATAGCTGCTATAGGAAACTGTATGGCCACAGCAAGGTTATAAATGTTGTTTGGTTGGCAAGAGTGAATGGATGCAACAATTACTGATGATACTGTCCTCTCAAACACTGTTGCAACCTGAAAATTGACAAGAATATGCAGATAGCCCTTCAAGGATGCAATTAATGCTGTATGGCTCCCCAAAATTGCCCACAATTGGCTGGCACTCCAAATTACAGCAAATGATGTGGTTGAAACAGCAGCAAAATACGTAAGGAAACTCTGAAATCAGCAATAAATCTCTTCAAATTGCAGATGTAGCATTTGCTTGCAGATCCAATTGCTCCAAATCGGAAACTTGATGATAACTTGCCAAAATCAGCTCTAAGGCAATCAACATGTGGAGATGCCCTAGACGAAGATGAGGGTTTTCATCCCCACATCTAATAATAGAAAGAAAAGCAGGTTTTTTTCCTCCAAGATCTCCAAACAGCCAAGGGTTTTCAGCCTCAGATGTGGAATTGAACACGAAGCATCAAATGTTGAATTGCAAATGAAAATAGGATGATGCTCAATGAGTCCAAGCACCCTTTTTAAATAGTTTCTAATTTGGGCCCATGATTTAAATTTCCCCCCAAAAGTATTTAAATAATATTAAGTGATCACTTTTTAAATAATTAAAATAATATTATAAAGTTACCCCTTAAATATAAATTACCGGGCCCAACTTAAAATAATATTATTAAACATTTCCCTTGCCTTATCCTTTAGCCTATGCAAAATGAGGATAGGCTAGAGGTCTTCTCCATGGCTCTGATTCGGAAAAGGGGACATGACACCTCCCTACTTGGAAATTTCAGAGTTACTAGGACCTGTTAAACACCACACCCCACCTGTAGAGGTTGACTATCAAGCCAAGAAACTGCACTGCAAAAACGAAAATGACAAGCAAATGCAAACTCAAAATTGTATTCATTAAAATGAGATGTGAAGTACATATTTACATACTTGTATTTGTAATAATAATAATATATTATTGCACTTATTTACTATTACCTAGGATTATGTATATAATACTACATTGCCCTTAACCAACAAGGGTTATAGTGAAACCAAGCGTGCCTCTGAATTTTTCAAATTACTCTCTTCCAACTGCTTTTGTCAAGATATGTAATGTTCCTGAAAATTCACCATGATTTTTGGGGGGAAGTATGTGAAAATAGTGTTTTTAAACACTACAAATTTAAATTAGTCTGGGCAGACTCATTTGAGTCACGCCATGATAAGATTAGAAATTGCATTTTATTTATTTTCTTTAATTCTTTCTCTAGCCTACATCCTTAGCTCGGCATGTCTAAATTGTATAAATTTGGGGTCGGATCCTCTCATCGGATCGTCACGGAAATTAGATTCCATCTATTTGGAGCTTCTGGGAGTGTAGCTATCCAGGCTCACTCGCTCAGGTGTGTAGCTCACTGAGCAATTTCTATGCTTGTGCTTAATCCATCTCAATCAGCGAGTATTCATTTCATCTTTCATTGTCGCATTTTAGGACATCATCAATTTGGAGTGAAGATAGAATTCACGCCGTCCAGGCGGAGCCTCCGGCTCTGGCCGATGTCTCTCTGTGGCTCGATTATCATCAGGTCCCCTATATTGGATTGATAACTCTCCAGTGGTCCGCACTCATTATTCTGGGAGTGTAGCTATCCAGGCTCACTCGCTCAGGTGTGTAGCTCACTGAGCAGTTTCTGTGCTTGTGCTTAATCTGTCTCAATCAGCAAGTATTCATTTCATCTTTCATTGTCGCATTTTAGGACAGTCATCGATTTGGAGTGAAGATAGAATTCACGCCGTCCAGGCAGAGCCTCCGGCTCTGGCTGATGTCTCTCTGTGGCTCGATTATCATCAGGTCCCCTATATTGGATTGATAACTCTCCAGTGGTCCGCACTCATTATTCTGGAAGTCCCTCAAAGCCTCCCGCACACAAGAAGCCGATGCTCAACATTTCTCTAGCCACGTCGTAACACATCCACACATCCTCTCGATGGCACTCCTATCACATACGGCGGACCCAATTCGGAAGCTACGACAACGTATTTCCCGTGGACTTGCCAGCAAGTTGTTCACGATTCCATCTGGGCAGATATCGATTATCATTTGATGTCCAGAATCTATAGGGACGGGCTGACAAACATCACCAGGCTCGACAAATTGGTTCTCTGTTAATCGGGTAGCAACTAAAATCTTCCATTGATGGTTTAAAATTGATTTTTGATCGAATTGGAGATGTCGTTCAACCAATATTTTATTTTTTTGGTCGATATTGATATTAAATATTGCAGCATCTTGTATTCCCCAGTTGCATCTCTATGAATGAAAGTGCGTTTTCTTCTAACAATAATTTAGAAATTCGTTATATTTTAGTCTATATTTTGTCTGTATTGTATCAAGCTTTTTACATTGGTATCAGAGCCATAAGGCCTACCAGCTTGTGGTTGTGAGCTTATGCAATTGAGCCAAAGAGATATTCGGGCCCTAGAGAGAGAGAAGTCTGAAGCTGCTCAAGGAATAGGAGGCAGAGGTAAAGTGACAATGGGAGATCAGGATCAAAACAGTAAGCTAGACAATTTCATGAAGCAACAAGATCAAATTAATCAGGCATTGTTGCAAGCAATACAATCTCTTACAACTGCGGTCAATAACATCAAATCAGGATCCAGCAGTGATCAAAGGAGGTAGTTCGGAACGTTTAGGAGGGGAACAAAGCAAAGCATCAAATGGACACTCCCACAAGCACTCACAGCCCAAATTTTTGCCTAAACCTGAGGGCCGGCAAGGAGGAGAACAACGTAGCTATGCAAGCATTGTGCGTGAGTACCTGGATTTGGATGAGAACACTCAAGCTGCAATCTCTTTTGATCAATTTTATAGTGCTCGACGAAGTGATGAGAGGCAACATGGAGGCAATAGGGACCTCCAGCATAAGATTAGCAAGCTCTCGCTTCCAACTTTTGATGGTTCAGGAAAAATGACTGCACAATCATGGATACAGAAGTCGGACACATACTTTTCCCTCAATCCCATGACTGAAGAAGAAGCTATCAAATTTGCCATTTTACACTTGGAGGATTTGGCACATGATTGGTGGCACCATGGTATTGTGACCCAAGGGTTTGGACAAGTAAACACATATGCAAATTTTACACACAAACTGGTGGAGAGGTTTGACAGAAAGGATCCGAAAGCATATTTCCAGGAGCTAACTAGATTGAAGCAAACAAGCACTATGGATGAATATGTTTCAGAGTTTCAAAGACTTGCAGTGATGGTGTCCGATGTATCAGATAAGAGACTCACCTTCTTCTTCATTGAAGGCTTATCCAATTCTTTCCATGGCTTGGTGAGGGCCCTAGAGCCAACAACCTTAGAAGATGCTATTCGGAAGGCCTCGAGTCTTGAGGACTCCACCAAGAAGGGGAAGGCTATGGTCAAGAATGTACTAGCAACACAGCCAAAGAAGCCTTTCATTAAGGCGAATCCACCACCAAAGACTCCTACAAATACACATGGCATGTCAAGGAATGAATTGCGCAAGAAGGGCTTGTGCTACTACTGCAATGAAAAATGGAATAATCAACATAGGTGCCAAGGGAGGGAACAAGTCTATTACATTGAGATAGTATCTGACGATGAAGTAGACACCGAAGAAGGGGTCAATGAAGAGGACATTCCAGAGGAGCAGCAGGGACTCGCAACCGAAGGAAGCCCTACAGGAAGTACTTTAGTGACATTATCAGGGACACCTCGATACCATTCCTTATGTGTGAGGAGTTCTTTGGGGGCAGGGAGTAACTGTGCTAATTGATAGTGGAGCTACGCATAACTTCATCGACAAGAGAACAGTGGCTAAGTTACGATTGGCAACAGAAGACTTTGAAGGGTTTGATGTCCTAGCGGCTGGAGGAAATGTCCTTCCTTGCACAAAACGAATTCAACAAATGGAGCTGATATTAGGACACAAGATGAAAGAGGATTTCTATGCTGTTGATGTCGGTGACATAGATATGGTCCTGGGAGTGCAGTGGCTTCATTCACTAGGAGAATACACCACCAACTACCAAACCATGGAGCTAAAATTCAAGCATGAAGACAAGGAGGTGGTGCTGAAGGGCCTTTCTTGGAATGGGCCTATGGTGGTTTCAGCCAAAAGAATGGAGCAGTCTTTCCATAGGGATCAAGTGGCATGGGCAGTGGAGTGCTTGATCACAGATAGAAGCGCACCTAAGGAGGGAAGAGCATTCCCAAGTGACATTCAGGCTATCCTGGATAAAAAGTGCAAAGTCTTCAAAGAGATACCAGCAGGATTGCCACCTGATAGAGGATTTCAACATGTGATAGAGTTGGAAGGAGCCAAACCAGTAATCACCACTCCTTATCGTCATCCACGGATATACAAAGAAGAAATTGAGAAGGCAATCAAGGAGCTCTTGGATATGGGGTTTATACGCCCAAGCTCAAGTCCCTTTGCTTCATCAGTGGTGTTGGTTAAAAAGAAGGATGGGACACTCAGGATGTGTATTGATTATCAAGCGCTCAACAAGAAGACAATCAAAAATTGCTATCCTATCCCCAGGATCGATGAATTAATAGATGAACTACATGGAGCAGTATACTTCTCCAAGATTGACTTGCGGTTCGGCTACCATCAAATTAGAGTTAGAGAAGAAGATGTTCAAAAGACAGCCTTCAGGTGCCACTACGGACATTACGAATTCTTAGTGATGCCGTTTGGGTTAACCAATGCCCCCGCTACCTTTCAATCCTGCATGAATCAGGTATTCATTCTTCAGTTAAGGAAATTTGTATTGGTTTTCTTTGATGACATCTTGATCTATAGTAAGACTTGGGAAGAGCATCTAAAGCATGTAGAGGAAGTGCTTGATATTCTTGAGAGGAATTCATTCTATGCCAAGATGTCGAAATGTGATTTTGGGTTGACAGAGATCTTATATTTGGGCCACAAGATCAGCGCCCAAGGGGTTAGTGTGGATGAAGAAAAGATCAAGGCAATACAGGAGTGGGCTACCCCCAAGAATTTGACACAATTGAGGGGATTTGTGGGTCTATGTAGCTACTACAGAAGGTTTGTGAAGGGTTTCTCTCAGCTTGCAGCACCATTGACCAACTTGACAAAGAAGGGAGCCTTTTCATGGAGTCCCACAGCCCAGCAGGCATTTGACAGACTCAAAGAGGTAATGAGTTCGTGTCCCGTTTTGGCCATTCCTAATTTTTCATCTCCTTTTGTGCTTGAGTGTGATGCTTCAGGAGAAGGTATTGGAGTTGTCTTAATGCAAAACAGACATCCCATCGCTTATGAAAGTAGAAAGCTCACTAGGCCTAAAAGGGCCTTCTCTATTTATGACAAGGAAATGTTGGCTATTATGCATGCGCTTGCTAAATTCAGACAATACTTGGTCTGTGGGAAGTTTGTGGTGAAAACAGATCATAACAGCCTAAAGTACTTCCTAAATCAGCGAGACTTGAATGATAGACAGCAGAAATGGGTAAGTAAACTCCAAGCTTATGATTTTGATATTGAATATGTGAAGGGCAAGAATAATGTGGTAGCAGATGCTCTTTCTAGGAAGCCTTACCTTTGTGCTATGATTGATATATCAGCTGATTGGAGGAATGATATTACAGTTGAATATGCTAAGGATTTATTTGCTAATGACATTTTGGAGGGAAGGATAGTTGATGACAGGTATAGGGTGGTTGAGGAACTCATTCTCTATAAAGGTCGGGTCTACCTTGTACCCCACTCCAAGGTCAAGAATAAGATCATTAAAGCTTGCCATGATACACCTCTTGCTGGCCACCCAGGATTCTATAAGACTTACAAACAAGAGAACGTTTTGCATGGAAGGGATTGAAAAACGATATATTGCAGCATGTAAGGGAATGCTTGGTATGCCAACAAAATAAAACGGAGCATGTGTTACCAATTGGGTTGTTGCAGCCCCTACCTATTCCCAATCAAAAGTGGGAGAGCATCTCGATGGATTTCATCACAGGGCTGCCAAGGGCACAAGGTAAAGATTGCATTTATGTTGTGGTGGATAGGCTTACTAAATATGCTCATTTCTTTGCCATTACTTCAGAATTCAAGGCACCACAAGTTGCAGAATTATGTTTTTAAGTATTTAGACTACATGGTTTGCCAAGAAATATTGTGAGTGACAGGGATAGCAGGTTCATCAGCTTGTTTTGGCAAGAACTCTTTCGTTTGGCCCACACCAAATTGACCCCTAGTACGAGCTACCATCCTCAAACAAACGGACAAACAGAGATAGTGAATAAATGGATCGAAGGATACTTAAGGAACTACGTGACAGGGCAGCAATCAGCTTGGGTGAAGTGGTTACATCTTGGAGAATTTTGCTACAACACAACACATCACGTCTATTGGTATGACACCATTCAAGGCACTTTATGGGTATGAGGCCACATCATTCATGGATTTGATCCTCACAGATAGCAAAGTTCCGAGCGCCAAAGATATGATCCAGCAGAGCGTAGACATCATGAACGCATTGAAAGAGAATCTTCAACGAGCCCAGAATCAATAGAAGTTGTATGCCGATTAGCGTAGGACCGAAAGGGTTTTCGAAGTCAACAACATGGTGTACTTGAGATTGCAGCCATACCGGTAGTCATCTCTCAAGAGAAATGGGGCAGAAAAACTGAGGCCAAGATTCTATGGGCCATTCAAGATCACAAGGAAAATTGGGGAGGTCGCATAAGAACTTGAATTGCCTCCAGAGAGCAGGATCCATAATATCTTCCATGTTTCATGCTTGAAGAAGGCCTTGGGGCAACAGATTACACCATCATTGGAATTACCACCACTCGATGACGAAGGAAAATTGATTATTGAGCCCGAAACAGTGTTGGATGTAAGAGAAAAGCGGTTAAGAAATAAGGTTATTTTGGAGTACCTAGTCAAATGGAAGAACCTACCAGCTGAAGATGCTACTTGGGAGGGTGTGGAGATCTTTCAGCATCATAATCTTAGGTTGCTTGAGGACAAGCAACCATCTGAAGGCGGGGACTGTAATGTTCCCGAAAATTCACCATGATTTTTGGCGGGAAGTATGTGAAAATAGGGTTTTTCAACACTACAAATTTAAATTAGTCTGGGCTGACTCATTTGAGTCATGCCATGATAAGATTAGAAATTGTATTTTATTTATTTTCTTTAATTCTTTCTCTGGTCGACATCCTTAGCTCGGCATGTCTAAATTGTATAAATTTGGGGTCGGATCCTCTCATCGGATCATCACGGAAATTAGATTCTATTTGTTTGGAGCTTCTAGGAACGTAGCTATCTAGGCTCACTTGCTTAGGTGTGTAGCTCACTGAGCAGTTTTCGTGCTTGTGCTTAATCCATCTCAATCAGCGAGTATTCATTTCATCTTTCATTGTCGCATTTCAGGATAGTCATCGATTTGGAGTGAAGATAGAATTCACACCATCCAGGCAAAGCCTCCGGCTCTGGCCGGTGTCTCTCTGTGGCTCGATTATCATCAGGTCCCCTATATTGGATCGATAACTCTTCAGTGGTCCGCAATCATTATTCCGGAAGTCCCTCAGAGCCTCCCCCACACAAGAAGCCAATGCTCGACATTTCTCTAGCCACGTCGTAACACATCCGCACATCCTCTCGACGGCACTCCTATCACATACGGCGGACCCAATTCGGAAGCTACAACAACACATTTCCCATGGACTTGCCAGCAGGCTGTTTGCGATTCCATCTGGGCAGATATCGATTATCATTTGATGTCCAGAATCTATAGGGACGGGTTGACAAACATCACCAGGCTCGACGGATTGGTTCTTTGTTAATCGGATAGCAACTAAAATCTTCCATCGATGGTTCAAAATTGATTTTTGATCGAATTGGAGATACCATTCAGCCAATGTTTTTTTCTGGTCGATATTGATATTAAATATTGCAGCATCTTGTATTCCCCAGTTGCATCTCTATGAATGAAAGTGCGTTTTCTTCTAACAATAATTCAGAAATTCGTTATATTTTAGTCTATATTCTGTCAAGATATCGAGTGGCTGCTCTACAGTTGGACAAATAACAATTTGACACTGCCCTCTTTGATATAATGCCAAATCAAATGGAATTTAGTATTCATGTGATTGGTTTGGTCATGAAATACTAAATTTCTTTCCATTTTGATTACATAAGTGTTGTTGACCATGAGTGGTGTGGATGAAACCTGTTTTTCCTACAAATCCTCAAGAATCCTTTTGAACCATAATATTTCCCTCGTTGCCTCTAAAGCTGCCATATATTTTGCTTCTATTGAAGAAAGAGTTGGCACCAACTGCTTTTGACTTCCAAGTGATGACTGCTGATCCTAAATTCATCAGGAACCCTAAAGTAGATTTATCATCTTCAAAATCACCTACATAACCTTCTCTAAATATTTGACTAGTTTGAAATTGTCAAACCATAAATTGTTGACAATGAGAGTATTTTTCAACTTGCCTTGACCATTCTAACCAGGTGTCCTTCCTAGTTAGTGGTGTACCGACTATTGATGTGATTGAATGCATTTTGCTCTCAATGGGAGATGGATTGGTTCTTTATCACTCCAATAGGTTTCTCTTTCTATATGCTACCAGACCAATATACCAAACCTTTCAATATGCTCACCTTTCCTATATACCAATCAGTACATGGAATAAGCTCATCCTTTCAACATAGCTATTGTTGATTTTTTTTGCTCCGATACGAAATTCTGCATAGATTCAGTGTGAACATGTGAGCAAAAATTCAAGTGGTTCAAGTTAGTCTATTTTGCATTTCAGTTTGAAGGACTAAGGTGCAAGTCTTTTATTTAGCTAAATAATTCTAATAAAGTGTAGAGTGTTAAGAGTGCAAATTTTGAGGTTGGGGTTCCTTATAAGTGCCCATCACCTCAGCTTTAGGTTCTTTCTTTTCAGATTTTGTTGGTTTTCTAGATTTTGGTATTTTTGTAGGCAGAGATTGTATAAACATTAGAAGGAAATTGGGGATGACAAGCCATCCCCAATCAATCATCCCCAAAGATAGCCCTCCCTAGAAATGTCTCCCAAATTGGGTGCACATCCCCATAAAATAACAAAAAACAGGGACAAGGAGGGGGCATTTTGTCCCTGCCCCCCAACCCCAAGATGTCCCCAAACTGGGGAGCATCAAAATAGTCCCCAAGACACACACCCAGCATACACTAACAGTAGTTGAGAACCCTTGATATAATCATAGAAAGCATTAAAAGTTTTAAGGTATAAAGAAAACCTTTTTCACTTGGGCGAAACAGAAAGATAAAATCATGTTTCAGCCGTGAATACTTTCACACAATAAATTGTTTCCATACAAGGAATCAAAAGCATGACATACTCTGCAGGGGTTTTAATTCCATGGTGGTAGTTCTCCTATCAGAACATATCAATATATCATACCAATTCAGAAAAGTGGCCCTAAAAGTCAACACTATTATCTCTAGAAAGATAGTCAGGGTAGAGTTGACAATAGGTTCATTGGGGATACAAGCAGTTTTATGTTGAGCCAAATGGTACTGTTTCCAAATAAATCACCTTTTATTTCGTATATTCAGTGTAGCTAAGTTGATCGTCATGATCATAATTTTCTATTTGGAGACACTTGATTATTGAGTGAAATCAATAAATCATTCAAAGTATCACCAGTTCTAATAGAAATTTTCTTCCACCCTGTGAAAATGACTAGACCTGGCTTATAATTAACAATTAGTTTGCAATCTGAAGAGATAAAAGGTCTATGTGCTTATCAACATATTTGCATTACAATTCGTCCTCTTGGGACAACTCAAAACAGAACACCGTGTAAGGATTGTACCTTTCTTCCAGTTTGTACAAGAAGCTCCCTAGTAAAAAAAAACTAAAATCAACCTAGAACTAATGGGTTTTGTTTCAGTACGCAATACAAACAAATTTACAGTAAAAACAATATTTTTGTTTTCTGGCTAGGACACAAAGTTATTCAACATTTCCGCACAAGACAAAAGGCTTTATGGTTTTCTGTCTACTATGGAAAACCTAATCTACAAGAAACAAATGCATGCTAACCTCTTCTAGCTCAAAGCAGAGACTAGAAAAAGATGAGTAAAGACTAGAATTGTATTGAAAATGACACGATTCGGTAAGTTAAACAAAGTAATTGCATACAAAGGCACAATCACTTACTTTAATGAAACCTGCAATGCAAAGCCTGCAATCTCAATAAAGCAATTTGATTTACCTCAGCACACATACACAAGATCAGATAAGAACCCTAAATAATAATATTAGCAACAAATGGGCATCAAATTACCATTAGAAAAATCTGAAGTGCTAATAGCACTTATAAGCGTTGTGAAGACTTTTGCGTGTGATTTATTCAAGATTAATAAAATGCATAATAAAACTTCCTACACTAAAAATAGTTTGCTTACACACAAAGCAAGCCTTAAATACAAAATAACCTCAAATAAATCATCCAAAAATAGTTGCATCCCAGAACTAGCAATTGGCTAAAAACAGTTACGGCTAAAAATGACATTTTGATGCACAAACAAACTCTATTGTCAGTCTGACCACAACAAATCCTCCAAAGAAATTTGAATCCCTGACACTTCATCCTTTGCTTGAGGGCAACCTCTACACGATCTCCTTTAGTGAAAGTTAAACCAATGACCTTGAAATGCGTTGATGAAAAGTGAAGGAAATAATCAGAGTTTGAATGTCTTCTCAAAGTATTATAGACTGCCTTTTTTATGATTGAAAACCTTTGGAAACTGTCGTAGATGAATACCAAATGATGTGTTGTCAGAGTACTATTGAAACATTTGAAAACTTGCTATAAACTCACTGAATACCCTGATAATTTTCCTCCTTTTTGTCACTTAACTCACCTTTTGTTCTAATTTCAAGTTGACATGGGACAAGTTATGCATTATTTCACTTAAATCACAATTTGTTCATATTTCATTTTAACATTGGGCAACTTATGCACTTTGTCACTTAAAGTCATTTTTGGAGAAAAGTGCTTATAGCACACACTTTGGACATTGTCCACTTTTTGGACAAAAGTGTTTATGGTGCATACTTTAGACATTTGTCCACTTTTCACTTAAGTCACTTTTTGGACAAAAGTGCTTATGGCGAATGCTTTGGACATTTTGTCCATTTTTTTCACTTTTAGACTATTTTGTCTAGAAACACTTGTTGCATTCTATAAAGGGCGATTTGGCCATTTTCATGCCTTAGAACATTTTTGCCTTTTCTTCCTTGGCCAAGCTGCATTATTTGTATCATTCAAAACTTCAATGCACAGGAAAACTCCTTTCGCTGGCCCTGCAAAACATTGACTAGATACAAAAAATACAACATTGATCATCATGGCAGGCAAAGGATTTAACATCTACTCCCTTGGTGGACAAATGATAATACTTTGGCTTAAAATTTTAAAATTTGACCTTAGACAAAAATATCATATAGGTACAATACAACAGACTTTAGAAATTTTGGGTTGTTTTGTGTTATAAAGTCCATTATCTGCAACTTATAATACTTAATAGTCATTTCATATTTTTTACTAATTTCCATAACATAAATTTAATCTCCATCCTAATCCTAAAAGAAATCAGAAACTAAAATCTGTTTTTGGTGATGTTGATGTATGATAGCTTAGGTCTGATATAAACAATGATTGCTATAAGCATCATCACTGTTTATATTAGATCTATCGCTCTTAATATTTCTGGAAATCAGTAAATCGAATTCAAATAAGTTAATGATCAAAATACGTTTTTGAATAAAGCTCTGTATTCTTAATCGCCACTTTGTGAAGGCACGTATTTGTTAAACTATGTTTAAAACTCGAATGGTGTTCTGGAACTCGTGTGCTGAATGGAAACACGTCCCTTGAGCGGACGTGTCTCCAAGTGTGGAGACACGTCCTCTCAAGAGGCGTGTCCCTTTGAGTATGACACCCGTGCGCTCAAGGAAACACGTCCCTTGAGTGGACGTGTCTCCAAGTGTGGAGACACGTCTTCTCAAGAAGACGTGTCCCTTGGAGGCGAGTCTCCCTTATACTTATACTGAGTCCATTCGTAATTTGCAGATCATCGAAATCCATTAATGTTCTGCATCCAGTGCATTCGGCAGTAAGAGAAGTATTCAGAAAAATTTATATTTGTCTCAGAATTTATCACTTAGAATTTCTTTCTTTTCTTAGTATTAGGTTCCCATCCTGTTGCAGATTTGTTTACATTTACATGGTATCAGAGCCACGTTGTGCAAATCCCAAACAAATCTACTATCAGTTTGCTCCAGAAAATTCGTATTTTCTAAAATCGAATTTATTCACATTCTTCATAATGTCAAGTGTGATCAGATTTGAAGATCGCCTTGCAGGAGCAGACAATTTCACATCATGGAAGTTTAGAATCATGATGATCCTTAAGGAACATAAGTTAGACTCACTTGTGAGAGAAAATCTGGAGGAACCTAAGTCTGAACTTGAGAAAACTCAATGGGTAGAAAACAATGAAAAAGCCATGAAAATCCTTATAGATGCAGTTAGAGATCATATAGTGCCCATCCTAGCAAAACATGAAACTGCATACCATATGTTCAAGTCTCTTGAGAAAACTTATGAGATCAACAACACCTGTAGGACTCTTGCTTTGAAAAGGCAACTCAACAATGTTCAAATAAACAAAGGAGAGTCCATTAATGCATACTTCATGAGGATTATTGAACTGAGGGATCAATTATCCACCATTGGATATCAGATTGATAGCAAAGAACTAACTCTAATTGCACTAGGAGGTCTTCCAAATTCTTGGGAGTCTTTTGTTCAAGGCATAAGTGCAAGATCTAAACTCCCTAAGTTTGATAGGCTAAGATCTAACTGTCTTCAAGAAGAATCCAGACTCTCCTCTAAAGAGAATAAACAAAAGAACATAGATGAAGACATTCTTGCACTCAACTCCTCATCTAATAAACAGAGTAAGAAAAAATCCTTCAAGAAAGGATCTTTTAAAAGAAAAAGAAATTCCAATGGAAAGGGATCTCATAAGAAGAAAGATATCTCTCAAGTACAATGATTTAGATGTGATCAATACGGTCACTATGCAACGAAGTGCCCTGATAGGACTAAACAACAAACTTCCTTTGCTAAAGTAGGAAAGTCAAACTCAGATCATGAACCTGAGAACTTTGTGTTCTATTCAGCCCTATCTAGTCAAGTATCCGAACTCACTCTTGACTGGGTGATTGACAGTGGTGCTTCTAGACATATCACAGGATTCAGAGAACACTTAGATACTTTGACCGAAAGGTTTGATGAAGAAGTAACCATCGGGGATGATTCAGCGCACCCTGTAAGAGGGGTTGGAACTTGTTCTATCAAGTTGAAATCTGGGCTTTCTCTTCAACTCTCTGAAGTCTTGTTTGTACCTGGAATAAAGAGGAATCTTATATCCATCTCTGCCCTTGAAGACAATGGTTATAGAGTTACCTTTATAGATGGAAAAGTTCTTAATTGGCCTAAAAACTCATCTATCAAGAAAGCCCTTACCATAGGTGTAAGACAAGGGTACCTTTATAAACTATGCACTGAAGTTAATCAAGCCCTTACCCTTGACACCTTTGAGTCAAATGAGATTTGGCATAGAAGATTAGGTCACCTTCATTTTCGTGCCCTACCTTCTATGGAAAAACTTGTAACAAGCTTACCTAAGTTAAAATCATCTCATGAAGGAACTTGCAAAGGTTGTGCCTTAGGGAAGAACTCAAAGGGATCCTTTCCCTCTAGTTTGAGCAAAACTCTTAATGTGTTAGAACTGGTTCACTCAGACTTATGTGGACCCATGTCTGTACCCTCTAAGGCAGGATTTCTTTATATGTCATATTTGTAGATGACTTCTCTAGGAAAACCTGGATCTATTTCCTTAAGTGTAAAGAATCAATAGAAATCCTCAAAAGGTTCAAAGAGTTCAAAGCCCTTTCTGAAAATTTCTCCGGAAAGAAAATAAAAACCTTAAGGACAGACAATGGGAAAGAATACACCTCTGAGATTTTTAAGGAATTTTGCCTAGAAGCTGGAATTAAGAGGGAGTTCACAGTTGCCTACAATCCCCAACAAAATGGGGTTGCTGAAAGGAAAAACAGAACCATTGTAGAAGCTGCTAAAGCAATGCTACTTGACCAAAACATTGATACTTCTTTCTGGGCAGAAGCATCTAGGACTGCTGTCTATATTCAAAATAGATGTCCTCATTCCTATCTTGATAACAAAACTCCTGAAGAAGCCTTTACCGGCGTGAAACCTGACATCAGTCATTTTAGGATCTTTGGCTGTCCTGTCTATATTCATGTACCTAAAGAGAAAAGATTCAAACTAGAACCTTCTGGAAAGAAGGGGGTGTTTATGGGTTATAGTGAAAATTCCAAAGCGTACAGGATTTACATTCCTGGGCAGAATCAAATTGAGTTGAGTCGAGATGTCATCTTTGAAGAAGACATTGCATTCAAAAGGGCAAGAAGCTCCTCTGAGATAGAAACCCTTTCCCCTAGAGTACCTGAGATGGAACCTGATTCTGAGATTCAGAGGGAGCATTATGAGGAAATGTCACACGAACTTCCATCAATTGAGAATTCAAGTGACAATAACAGAAAGAGACCACTTTGGGCCAGGAAGATGCTCAAAGAAGCTGAGGTTCATGCAGCACCCAAAGGAACGTTTAGGGAGAGTAAAAGACCCAAACGTTTCTCTGGCTATGTTGCTCTAATAAACAACATCTTAAACTCAGAACCTGACAGTGTTACAGAAGCCCTCCAACATCAAGCATGGAAGGATGCAATGACGGAGGAATATCAGTCCATTCTAAAGAATGATGTATGGGATGTAGTGCCTAGACCAAAAGGGAAATCTGTTGTCTCTTCCAAATGGCTCTTCAAAATCAAGCATGCTGCTGATGGCAGTATAGAAAAACATAAAGCACGTTTTGTGGCAAGAGGTTTTTCTCAAAAGGCATTGATTATGAAGAAACATTTGCACCTGTTGCCCGTTACACATCATGAGAGCAGTGTTAGCCATTGCAGCAGCTAAAGGTTGGAAGATCCATCAAATGGATGTGAAAACTGCCTTTCTGAATGGAACCATTGAAGAGGAAGTTTATCTGGAACAGCCTGAAGGTTTTGTGATACATAAACCTGACTCACATGTATGCAGACTGAAGAAAGCTCTTTATGGACTTAAACAGGCTCCCACGGTTTGGTATGAAAGAATTGACAGCTATCTCTTGGGATTAGGATTTTCCAAAATGAGGCCGACTCCAATCTCTACTTCAAGGTAATCAAAGGTGATATGCTAATAATTATTTTATATGTTGATGACCTGCTGATAACAGGAGAAGATCACCTCATTGCTCAAGGAAGCCAGGATCTAATTTCTGAATTTGACATGAAAGACTTGGGCATTCTTCACTACTTCCTAGGTTTAGAAGTATGGCAGAAACCAGAGGGCATCATACTAAACCAAGGGAAGTATACTATTGACATTCGAAGAAATTTGGAATGTTGGATTGTAGACCGATGTCTACACCCATGGAAACCAACCTTCACAAATTGAAAGAAGCAGCAGCAGAATCCAAGTGTGCAGATCCAACCCTTTACAGACAGATGATTGGATCCTTGATGTATCTGGTTAACACCAGACCTGATATTTGCTATGCAGTGAATGTTCTCAGCCAGTTCATGTGTGAGCCAAAGGAAATTCACTTAATGGCTGTAAAACATATTTTGAGATATCTTCAAGGCACTATTGGATATGGTCTCCTTTACAAGAAAGTTCAACTAGATCTACATGGATACTCTGATTCAGATTGGGCTGGAAGTGTCACTGATTGGAAAAGCACATCAGGATGTTGCTTCAGTTTAGGATCAGCTATGATCTCCTGGATTTGTAGAAAACAATCTTCAGTTGCTCAGAGTTCAACAGAAGCCGAATACATTGCAGCCTCAATGGGAGCAAGAGAAGCAGTTTAGCTTCGTAAATTACTTGTGGGACTCTTTGGTGAACCCTTGAATCCTACAATTATTCACTATGATAATCAGAGTTGTATCAAACTCTCTGTAAATCCTGTCTTTCATGATAGATCTAAGCACATTGAGATCCCCTATCATTATGTAAGAGATATGGTGGAAAGAAAAGTAATTCAGTTGGAGTATATTAGTACAAATGATCAAATTGCAGACATTCTCACCAAGCCTCTCTCACGAATCAAGGTAGAGCACTTCAGGAAGAAACTTGGTATGGTTGAAATGTAATTTGTTATTTATGTTTGAAATTCAAATTGTTTATCAAATTGTACTAATATATAAAGATGTTTAATGTGTAAACTCTTTTGTCATGTGTGTGACTCCATGACTTTATGGGCCTACTCCCCCTGTGTACATTATTGAAAGGTGGCGATCTTTCTAATAATGAACACTTGTATTTGACATTGTAAAGTGACGACTCTAC
Organism: Sequoia sempervirens; assembly: GCA_007258455.2. NCBI lineage: Eukaryota > Viridiplantae > Streptophyta > Pinopsida > Cupressales > Cupressaceae > Sequoia > Sequoia sempervirens. Next base: position 125,412,684 of record VDFB02353493.1, read on the forward strand.
AATGATAAACTATCATGATAGATATCATGTGACTTGATATCTATGGATATGTCATGATAGTATCTCTTGGACACTTTGGTTGATATCATGGGACTTGATATCATTTGTAGATCATTGTGATCCTTAAGAGATAAACATGGTGGATATTTATATCCGTGGATATGCCATGAATTATGGTAGACATCATGTGACTTGATGTTAGTGCACATACCATAATAAAGATGTGTTATGAAGAATGTCATGTGTCTTGACAACCTTGAGAAAACATATCTTCGATATCACGTGTAAAGGTGATATCTTCACTTATTTGATTTGAAATATCTTCCCTAAGCTAAGAGGGAGTGTTGATGTATGATAGCTTAGGTCTGATATAAACAATGATTGCTATAAGCATCATCACTGTTTATATTAGATCTATCGCTCTTAATATTTCTGAAATCAGTAAATCGAATTCAAATAAGTCAATGATCAAAATACGTTTTTTAATAAAGCTCTGTATTCTTAATCGCCACTTTGTGAAGGCACGTATTTGTTAAACTATGTTTAAAACTCGAATGGTGTTCTGGAACTCGCGCGCTGAATGGAAACACGTCCCTTGAGCGGACGTGTCTCCAAGTGTGGAGACACGTCCTCTCAAGAGGCATGTCCCTTTGAGTATGACACCCGGGCGCTCAAGGAAACACGTCCCTTGAGTGGACGTGTCTCCAAGTGTGGAGACACGTCCTCTCAAGAAGACATGTCCCTTGGAGGCGGGTCTCCCTTATACTTATACTGAGTCCATTCGTAATTTGCAGATCATCGAAATCCATTAATGTTCTGCATCCAGTGCATTCGGCAGTAAGAGAAGTATTCAGAAAAATTTATATTTGTCTCAGAATTTATCACTTAGAATTTCTGTCTTTTCTTAGTATTAGGTTCCCATCCTGTTGCAGATTTGTTTACATTTACAGGTGAACATCAAGCTGCTTCTAGACAGCTCATTGATCAAAACAAATCAACCCTGCTTTTTTATGCTGTTTGCTTGATGAGAAGAAAGCATATTAAAAGCATTTTGAGCTACACGAAGGACCAACTTCCTACCACATACCATGGCTTGCTTCTCCATATCAAGCATACAGTAATCTTATGGGAGAAAATTTAAGGGTAGATGATGAGTAAATTAGATCATTGGACAAACTCCTAGTTCTCTATGGCTACAAGGGCCCAGTTAATCAGGGTAGCATTGCAAAAATCTCTGTCTACTTTAATGAACCTGTTTCTCCTTCTTCGAAGTATTTAAGCAAAAATTGATGAACTGCAGCCAAATTTTAAGTGGAAGGGAATAGGTGTGTCATTCAAATCTTTTGGCAGTTTGCTCTTCAATAACACACCATAAATCCAGAAGAAGCCTTAACATCAAGGAGTTGGGTCTCTTTAATCCAGCTCTCTCCATGAAATATGCCTGGAAACTCATGACCATCCCTCGGTTTTGTTGGTGTCAAATATTTTTCCTATACTACAACTTTACACTGCTAGGTAAGCCAAGTAGTGAGGTCTGGAAGGGAACCTCAAACCACATGTCTAGGGGTCTCAGCTCCTTCAGCAAGGCCTCACTTTGTAGTTGGGGATATTAAACTAATCCAGTTCTGGTATAACAGCTGGAATGATTACCCAGATCTCTGCATACCTGAACTTGATAAGGTCCATATACACCTCCAAGACCAGAACCTTCAAAAGCTACCAGATTATTTCTTAATTGGATCTGCCAATAAAAGGACTTTATGATGACCTTAATCAGCAGACGATTCTACTTCAATCCCTCAGTGACAGCAAGCATACACACTTTCGGGGGAATGAGGATCCACTCAGACAGATTCACGCCTCCCTCAGGAGAATATACTGCCTCTTCTACATATAAGATCCTTCAATCACCTACTCGGTAGAAAACACAAATGAGCTCTACATGCAGCTGTGGAAGTCTCACAAATGACCAAGCCTCAAATGCTTTCGGTGAACTACTTTGCATGACAGAATCATAATGCAGAACAAACTCAAAAAGAGAGGTTTCGTAGGAACAAGCAGCTGCCTGAACTGTCTCAGAAATTAGGAAACAACACTGCATCTACTCATATATTGCCTCCTAGCTCAAGAACTTTGGACTCACTTTGCTAAAATGTTTCATTCTATGTTGAGGGGTTCATGCACCATTGCCGATAGACTCAAGAAGTAGGGTCAATATAATAGCTTTATCCTAAGTAGCTGAATCGCTGGGTTCCTGCCATTGTACCCGATTCCGAAACGATTCAGAATTTCAATCTGGCTTGAATCACTGTGGGTACCATCTGGAATCGGAATTTGTGCCCTCGAAACAATTCTGTCAAAAGCCCGTCGATTCAAGACGTTTCAGAGCATGACATGGAGTTTCTGGACCGATTCCAAACCGATTCTGCATGATTTACCTTGCAAAATAAAATAAATCCTCAAATCCACCGCTCCCCTGTTTCATTTCGCTGAGCCACCACATCGTTTTTGCCTGGGTGTGAAGCATTGTTGTTGAGCGCGCGTTCACGGGCAACTTTATCTACATTTGATTTTTTTAGGTTATATGATAGATTATAATAATATCATAATAATTGACTAATAGTATTAGATTATTAATAATATATATTATAGCTAGATTGTATTAGAAATTTAAAATTAATAATATTATAAATTATTAATAATATAGATTATAGAATGATAGACTTATAGTATTAGTCTTAGGCTATAATAATATATAATATTATTATTAATATTATTAATAGACTAATAGTATATAGATTATAATTTGTATAAATAATAATATTATAGATCCTAATAATAATAGATATTATTTATTATTATATTATAGATTGTATAATAAATTAATAATAATATATATTATTAATATTAAAAATATAGATTATAGAATATTCAATATATGTTAAATTTCATATATATATATATATATATATATATATATATATATATATATATATATATATATTTATTTATTTGAATATTTTATTATATTTTGTACGGACGTACCCGATTCCGTACCCAACCCCCCCAAAAAATTTGCCATACCGGCGTACCGTATCCACATACCCGTACCCGATTCAACAACTTAGGCTTTATCCCTACTATGGAGCTGATCCATAAAATCACTACAAAAATGATTATGTGGTCCTTGTTGAAGGAAAGAAATGACCAAATTTTCAATAATGCCAACTCCATGGAGGCAATTATTCAGACTACCAGCACTAGATTCAATCTATAGTCTGTATGTTTCACCTGTGGTAGCAAGAATGGAGATATTAGATCCATACTGGACTTATTGGACTTGGTCATTGCGTCAAAGACATTACTCTCACAAGTTTCTAATAATTAAATTCTAAACCCTATTGGATTGCACTCCCATCAAGCTGGACCAAGCTCAACTTTGATGAAGCCTCTAAGAAAAAGCCTGGTAACATAGGTAAAAGGAAAACTGGTTGCTGCATGCATGCAATTGCTAGGAGTATAAAGCAACAATATGACAAAGCTTTGGCTTTAGAAGGTAGCATCAAAATCCCAAAAGAAATCAAAATTGGAAGTATAATGTTTGAAGTTGACTCTAAAATCATCATCACACAAACTCACATCCCAACAGAAATCAAAATTGGAAGTATAATATTTGAAGTTGGCTCTAAAATCATCATCACACAAACTCACAAAAATGTCAACAGCAAAGTCCTCTAGTTACATCATCAAATGCACCCAATCTAGCACAAAGATGCTCTACTCAAGCAATTCAGAATGTTCAAACTTCACCATCAATACAAGGCTGCTGAAAATATTGCAGTGGCCTTGCAAATTAACCTATTGAACACTTCTTGGCTGCAAATTGAATAGTTACACTCTACCAGACATGCCGCCCACCAAAGACAATACAAAGACATCTCATCATGGTCACCTAAACGGGAAAGACGCAGACCACAACGGATTTCAGTATCTAAGAATTCCAATTTATATGCAAATACTAAACAACAGCTTCTTTACACCTCCCAGCAACCTCTTGGGCAGAAAAGAAAGACCAATGAAAGCTCTCAGATTCTCCCTCCCTGCAAACCCAAACACTCATCAAAGGAACCTTGTGAACAGTACTTCACAGTACAATCAAACAGAATGTGCTAGCCATAGCCTTGAACTCAGATGGATGCTCTCAAATTCAATGTTACTCTATATGCATCTCTACTCAAAATCAGTGCTAATTGAACCCATGACCTCTAGTGATGTAAGAACATCCAGTGGCGTAGGGGCAATCTTGCATCACTCGAAAAAATTGATTTTCCTTATTTTTTTTAGTTGTTTTGAGTCCCATGATGGCACTTAAGGGGTGTAAGACAATCAGAAGTCCGAAAAGGTTAAAAACAGTCATTTACTATTTTAGTAAGTCAGCCTAAACGGGCACATATGGACCTGAAAATTTACGCCAAGGAGTAGAATTCAAAAACATATCCGGTGGCAGAAGAATCATCTCAATATCATGTACAGTTTGGGAGATATTTAAGTTTTCATCCCAAAATACAAAATCTCCAATATGGCTTCAAACTCAAATTTGAAGACCTTAGAAGCCTCAAAAAGTGGACAAAATGATCTTCAACTAATTTTGGCGTTGTAGATCTCTTTGGACACTTTCCAACAATATATTATAATAGCAAATCGGACACCTGAGTCAAAAGTTATGGCTCCGGGGAACTATGTCACCAAAATGTGAATTTCAAGAAATATCTTCCTAAACGGGAAAATGTACGGCTGAACTTTTGGGCGCCAAAACAAGAGGAATTATACTTTCCAGAACATTCTAAGGCCGTTATTGGAGCCAAACAAAGGGGTTAATGGAGATTACAGAAGGCAGCTCCATTAATGCAGAACAGAGTTGATTTTACTTGTAGCAAATCAATCCCATGTGGCTATAGCATTGTAATTTTTGAATCTGTAATTTCATTTTCTGAAAGTAATTGAAAGTGGGTTGTTTTTTGTCCTGTTTTTTCTGTGTTGATATCTATTGTTGTGTTCTGTGTGAGTGTTGGGTGGAGTAGCCCCTCATCATCTACTTAAATTATGGGGCATACCTCCTAAAGATGAGTTGAAACTTTTCCTACAAGCTTCCAACACACTTCTCGTGTGGTGCTTAGGAGGACAAAAAGAAAAAACTTGCCATGCCTTTTGATGACCAGGACCCCAATCATCCTTCCACTAATAATTTCTTGAGCCCCATGGGACTGCACCATCATTATCAGATCCTGATAAATGCAGACTATATTCTCTTTCAACATTCACATAAGCCTCTTTCATCCACGATCAGGGCTAGAAGTTTCTTACAATTCTTTAACTAACATCAAACACCTTTTGATGATGACAGTGGGGCTCTCTCTTGGCAACAATTACAAAACTCCAACCTGGTCTAGATTTTTCTCATTCCATGGCTCAACAGTTGCCTTACTCACAGTATGTGTTCATTTTTATTTACTTTTGCATATCGAATACAGAATGTGCTGTCCTCATGAAGAGTTTCAAGGTGTCATTGAAGGTATATCCCAAGATAATTAAAGATAGGGATTTGGCACATTTCAATAGATTTGATAATCCTCCTTTCATGCTCTCATTCATTTCTATGCACCATAGAACTTTGGTAAGGATGGGTCTCCAACATCTCTAATACAATGCAAATGAGTGGATGGACAACTGCTGATGGCATTGATATGGATGAGCTGCCATCTACTCCTTCCACATTGATCCTAGCATACCTATTTCTGTTGGAAAGCAAATGAGATCATCCTTCAATGATGATAGACAGAACCATATTCTCGAGTCTGACAGCATTCAATAATTCTCAATTTACATGGATCACAAATAGATCCTAGGTTTTGCATTCAATGTCGAAAGATCAGAAGGAACTTTAGATTTGACATCTGTTAGGAGAGGAGCTGGTCAACTTAAAAAATGGAGCTCAGGAAGAGTATGGAGCTCCTTGCAGATTCTATTTATTGACCCTGTTTCTTTTAAAATTGCAGATTTCTTCATATTCCTTTCAAGCCTTTGAAAACTTACAGTAGAAAGAAGATTATTCTTGATAAAACCCTAAAGATTGGCATATCCTAGTTTGCAAAACTATCATCCCTGTTGCTGAGCTTGAAGTTACCCAAGCAATTAACTCTCGTAAGAAAATGTTCTCTCCGACTGCTTTTGTCCCTTCTTCTATTTCTATCAGCTCAACCAATATCCAGCCCTACATAGTTATCCATGCTGCTGACCTAATTCCAAAAATGCCAGACACATTCCATGCTTACAACCTTAAAGAGAAGGACTAAACAATCCCATATATCCTCAAATTGACATTCCTTCCACCGTTTTTCATCCTCATCCAATGAAATCAGCTACCTGCATGATGCCTAGTGATCCAGACACTTTCACTCAAGAACAGACAGCCCATTACAAGGATAAAGATCAGTCCAAGCCCTCTTCTTCCTCAGAGACAATAATCCACTTGGCTTTAGCCAACATCAATGATAAATTAAGTGGACTCATGAAGGTAATAGAACAGCAAGGTAAACAACAAGAGTTTGCGAATGCCACTTTACTATGCAAAATTTGCAAAGGATAAGAGAAAATAAGCAGGGCATAGTAAACAGTTACAACAAGCTTGATGATGGTCTGAATATGCCCCATTTCTGTTTTCAGCAAATCCACAACAGGGCTGAGGCTATTGAGAAAATTTAACGAGGTGCAATGTCAAAAAAAGAAAACTCTCCATCAGCAATTCGAGCCGCTGAACACAACCAAACGAATTACTAATCCAAGACCTCCCTCTAAATGATTTCACTGTCTCTGCTGAACAATAGAACTATAACACTGGAGGCGAGGGTGATGGTTATCTTGATTGGGATTGGCTTGTGGAGCCATATACTTCTTGACAATAATCCACCGAAGCAGCACTGCAAAAATAGGAACAAAAACTGAAGATGCCTGGGTCTTCTTTGCTCTCTTTTCTGCTAAGTCTAATTTCCTGCCATGTCTATGTTTACTTCTTTTGAATTAGTTAGATTTTCAGTTTTTACGAATACATACCTAGTTCTCTAAGTTTGCACCTCTCTCGAGGTGTTTTGTAATCTGCCCATTAAGACTCTAGCTCTATAAATTTTGTAATGTTACAGCTTTCTTAATATATTCAGAACTTCACTTTTATCAAACAGAAAGCATAGACCTTTTGATTATTCTGCCTTTCTCCATTATTGGGATTTACAAACTGAGACAATTATATTTACCTCTCTAAAAGAAAATCAGAATCTCAGAATTGGAATGAAATAAAGATGTAAGGAGAAAAGAAAATAACAAGATTTATCCTTAAAACCAAGATATCCAATTCAAACACACCTCGGCTCCAATCCTGCACCATATCTCTTTTCCTCGAAACTCTGCAAACAAAACATTCAGTATCCTGTAAGAATTCATTAAACGAACATATCTCAAATACGTAAATGACTAATGCAACGACCCACAATAACTGCTGAAAATTGTGCATTTCTCTGAAAACATTGTGAGAGAATTCTATCTTCCTACTCTGATATAGATTGAAGGCACGGAATCCATCTGATTTTCTACAAATTATGCTCAACTCAAACAATGGTAATGCAGAAGACAAATTACCATTGACATCTTGCTTGTTGCAACATAACGGGCAAGACGCATATGTAGGTGAGTTAAAATTTAGTGAGGTGCCACAGAGTTCACAAAATAGAAAGTCATGGACATGTAATCTGGCCATGAACTTAATCCTTAATTCGCTGGTATTTCCTCCGTCAAGATGGTGTTCCACACTAAGGAATCCTACAAAACCACGAGATAGATACTGAACACAACCCCTAATTTTATGGACCAAAATATGTTACAAATTTCTATCTTCTCAGCCCTGAAATGTTAAAAGACCTAGTTACTCTGTTCCCAAATGAATGCATTTAATACAAAATACTTCTCATAATGTGACTAAAAAATTGTAATTATAAGAGCAACCCTAAACCTGAAGCCCATTAAGGCTTTATTGGGCAAAAACAGTTCGGTTTTGGGTTAAGTGGTTTACTAGTTTTTTCCCAGGTTCGGTGCGCTTGGGTTCGATCATACACTATATATACATAAAATATTATAATACATAAAAATAATCATAATGTTAATATAAATATATTAGTTATATATAAAAAAATAAAATAAATTAATAACTAATATATATTTATACATATAATCTTATTAATGGGGTATGAGATAAATAGTTTGAGATTTCTTACAACTAATTTTGATGGAGTCTCTAAAGGCATTCCAAGCTTATGAAGCAGTGTGGTGTTCAAAAATGATCTAGGGAGCCTTTTTAATGATGGTTGTATTTTCTTTGGTTGTCAAACCAATAACAAGGCCAAAGGGGAAGTTATTTGTAGTTTGTAGTAAGTATACAATGTATATTATTATGTTTTGATAATACGGTTTATTCAATTATGTATTAATTGTTTGTTAGTTTTGGGTGGTTATTAAGAGTTACTTGATAGTTGTGTTTCTTTTGGCAATGGGCGAGTCCTTTAAATAAACATTGTATCATTAAGGAACATAAATGTCAACTAACTATTATAACCACTCAAAGCTAACAAACAATTAATACATTGTCAGATAAACCATATTATCAAAACATAAATAATAGGCATTGTACACTAACTACACTATTGTTACAAATTCATTTATAGAGTACAAGAAAATTGTTGTTGAAGGAGACTCTCTTATTTTCATCAATGGCCTTCAAAAAGATAACCAACCGAATTGAAAACATTTGCATTATTTCAAAGAGGCACAAGTTTTTAGTTCATCCTTTGATGTTGTGGTGTTCTTGATGGTGTTCTCACATTGTTTTGGGAAGGTGAATTTGGCAACAAACTTTCTAGCTAATATGAGAGTGGATCAAGAGCCTTTGGCAATGTTATATATCATGCTCCTTGAATCTTGGTTGAGACATGGAGAGCAATTAGCTTTTAAGCCATTGTAGCTCAATTTATTATTCATTTACTTGGGCATGAGGAGATGCTTGTTGGCCCTTGTGTCTTTATACTTCTTTGCAAATGGCTTGTGTGATTGGTCTACAAGGGTATTGATTAGATTTGGATTGATGTTTTAATGATTTCCAAACTTGCAATTTTATGGTTAGAGCATGTGAATGGGGATTTTATTTGTCAAAAGTCATTGGCATATGTAATTCTCATTTCTTTCATTTTTGGTTGTAGGCTCTATATGGAAGGTGCTAGAGGTGCTTGTTATGTTTGTTCTGGGTGGATTTATTCTTATGTGGTTTAGTGTCTCATGGTCAAACATGGATGATATTTGCAATCCCATGATCTGTACTTGCATTAGAGGATTTTTGTTCACTGGTTAGAAACTATCTTTTAGTGTAAGGATGCAACTCAACTTATGTCCATTATAGCAATGTTGGGAGAGCTAGGTGTTGTAAATTTTGGTCCTTCAAGGTCAAAGGTGTCCATTTAGGAGGATTTTGTGCAAAACTTAAATTTGGCTATGATGTTGAATGAATGAGGTGTGGATGTGGTTGTTAATATTTTTCCTATCAAACTCGTACTTTAATTCTATGTTGGTGATGGAGTTGCATGATAAATTTGTTGAGGAGGAAGGACCCTCTTTGATGGTGTCATAAAGAATGTTAATCTAGCCAAAAAGAAAACATATGTGGTTTCTAAGGAGTTGGAAGAATTAAAGACTTTCTACTCTAATTTGGTGAAGTAGTAGAACATCTATTGGTCACTCATTCTTGAGGATATTTACAAGTGTCCATTGCTCTTACTAACATCCTTTGACTTTGGGAAATCAATGAAATCCTTGAAGCATTGAGAGGATTTTCATGTCATGAAGTTTCCTATTCTTGATGTATGTAATGCCCCTTCTCAGATTTTTCAATGAAAACAACAAATTTGCAATTCAAACAATAATGGTTTATTATACTCAACACATGCATAACTAGCTATACAACACATAAACTTGTACAACATGGATCAAACTCTAGCGACAACATATATTGGTTGAGATATGACTTCTACAACAAATAGGATTGTTATGATAGTCATTACAACAACAAGAAGAAATACAATTCTAAAAAAAACTATGAACAATTGAACATCCCTGCAACTCCTTGAAGCTCTAATGCACTCCCTAAGTGAGAATTCCCTCAATAACCAAATGGTTTTCATCCTTTGATCCCAACAATCAATGGATTTTCATCTATTGATCACAGACTCTTATGGGTTTTCATCCACAAAAGATCACTTGAACACAAAGTTCCTAGAAGATACAATAACATATAACATGGATGATTACAATCAAAATGTTTTCCTAGTTTTATTTGCTACCCACCACAAGATCAAACTAGTCGACCTAGACCCAAAATGGTGCTAAGGCCCAAATTTGGATTCTGCACACTACATCACATGACAACCTTATAGGATGTTGAAAACAAGGTGAAACTAAGCTGCAATATTAACTTATGTATGTGAATTCAAATCTAAAAATAAGATTACCAAATCAAATTACAAGTATGTGATTGCACATTCACCATAATAAAAAAGTTAGATAACAAATATGACACCAGATTTATGTGGAAAAACCCTTTTGGAAAAAACTCCACACAAGAAAAGAGGGTAAGTATATTATTGTATAAGAGTGAACTTACACCCCTTATGCAAATACCTCTTTTTCCTTTTTCCACCTTAGAAAACCAAGTTTGGAGGCTTAATTACACCTAAGCCCGCTGCCTTCATCCCACTTAGTGCATGTTTTGAGCATCGATGGGGGAATTTTTGTCGAGGACGCCTGCACGATGTGCTTACGTCCCTTGCAGATTCTTGTGGCTAAACTTGTAGAGGCATTACACTTCTCATTGGTGGTCAAGTTGTAATGCCCTCTTCAGTTGATCGACCTGAATATGGTCATTTCCTTCACTCTCTCCTTCAAATTCACTCCTCCAACAAGCATTTCATCTTCTAAGCTTTCAACTCAGTTCACTCACACTCTCTTAACATTCTAGCAGCACTCTTGCACTCCATTGCAGCAACAACCTCCCTCCATCACTTCAGTAGAGAAATTTTGGGACCACACCATTACAACAGAGGCTCGAGTACTCTCATTCTCTCCCCCATCAGCCTTGAGTGCTTTTGGTGGAGGTGGTAAGCTTCCCATTCCTCTCCTCTGTTACTTGGTAGAGTAAGCACATTTACTGTTTTGTAGTGCTTTAGTGTTCTTTATTACGTTATTTTCTTTATCTTGCTTTCTTGGTTGTCTGTGGAGGTGGAAACAACTAAATGGGGGTCTAACTGAGGTAGGCCCCTATATAGCCACCCAACATATTTCCTCATCTTTGTGTGTAGGTGAACGCGCTTCCAAGGAGCTAGCTGGCGAACAAGTTTCTTTGTGAGATCATCTTTGCCACCCTAACTCTTGCATTTTTACTTTATCACATTAGAGAGTATTTTGTTTACTTAATCGTGTTATTTTGGCCCTTTGGTAGTAGTTAGTTGGGTCATTAGCTTGTTTTCCTAGGTTTAAACTTGTCTCTTTAGTTGTCTAGTCGTATGGATGCCAACGCACTTGAGAGACGCCAGTGCGTTGCACTGTCATCCCAGGACCGCGCTTCTTTCCTCGGGAAAAGAGCTTCCTAATGCGTAGCATTGAACCCAAAAACTGGCTCACCTACCCCATCTTACATTTCAGGTCTGTAGGGTGATTGAAGGACCTTATAGTCCTCATCATTCTTATCCTGCATTCCCCAACATCTTGTTAAGCTGAGGTAAGTTCAGGTAGCCTTCTGCTCTTGGCCCTCTATGACCTGGGGCTTTGAACGTGGTTGGTCCCCCTCTCTTACATTTTTGGTGAACCTGATGTGAACCAACATATGTTCATCCGTTGGTGTTGAAACCTCTCCTCTCTCGTGTACTCCGCGACTATTGTGTTCCTGAGTGTTGTGAAGGTTTATGAGCATCACAACCCAGTCTACAACTTCTAAGTATATCGTTAGGAGAAGTGTATGACATCTCCCAATGGAAAGGACGAAGGTCACTACCAGTTTCTCTACAAGCCTTTTCTTTGGTCCTACCGTTAGTGTGGCTACATAGGAGCAGTTGTCAAGGGGCGAATTAGGATTCTCTGATGAGACCGATCATGTCCCCACTCCTCTTATGTCTCCTACACCATCGTTGGTGGACAAGTATGAGGCTATTAAAGTTCCTTCAGAATATGTTTCCGCCCTTAGCAAAGGGTTGGACGCTTTGGAAAATCATTCAGAAAGAAACCTGAAGATGGCTAGGGCCGCTCGGGTCATTAATGAATTAAAGTACATAATTGGAAAAGATAGAACAGGCTTGGAACTCCTGGCTAGTCTTACTAGTCTGATAGAAGCATGTGCTCCCTCAAACACTCCTAAAATTATGCGAGGAGCCACTTTTGAGGATTATGAAGGGCAAATAGGAGTTTCGATGCCTCCCATGTTTTTCTACGTGGCAGACATGATCCCTTCTACCAGCATCCCTTCTATCTCTGAGAAACCCAAAACTATCAAAGTAAACAAGGTCCCTTTGGGCTTTAGCTTCACCCCTCCTGTCACCTCTAGTCGTGAAGGTTTTGGCAGGATGAGTGGTGGAGGCTTTGGTAGTGGCAGTGGATTCAGTGGTGGAGGTGGTGCTAACGGAGGTGGTTTTGGCGAAGGTCATGGTGGTGGCTCTAGAAGCGAAGGTGGTTTCGGCAGAGGCCCTACTGGTGGCAGTCGCTCTAGTAGTGGTTTTGGTGGAGGTCACACCGGTGGAGGTTCTGGAGGAGGCTTCGGCGGTGGTTCTGGAGGAGGTTCCTCTGGCCCTCTATCTTCTAATGACCCTATTCTGAATACCCTCCTTCAAAATATGGGTAAGATGTAGAGTCAGTTGGCAAGTCTCTCCCAAGCCTCTGCCCAGCCCATTTTTTAGCCCTTCTTCCGACACAGCCCATTTTTTGTTGCAATTTTGAACACTCCCTTCCCACAAGGAATGAAGATCCTTAAATTTGAAAAATATGGTGGTAAAGGGGATCAAAAGACACATGTGTCTAATTTTAACGCCTTGTTTACTGACTTCTTCCACCATGATGCATTAATGGTGAAGTTGTTTCCTCGATCACTCAAGGATACAACACTCGAGTGGTACTATTCCTTTCCTGACAATTCTATTTTCTCGTTTGACCAACTTGTAAATCAATTACTTAGACAATTTCAAGCTAATATCAGACCGAAGACAACCTCAGATCTTGTCCAATGTAAACAAGGAGATAACAAAAAAATCACTGAGTTTATAATGCGCTATCAAGCGCTTCTTTCATAAATCTCATATCAGTTGCCCGATTCTGACGTGTAGAAGATATTCATAGGGAACTTACAGAGGCCTTAGAAAGAGAATTTTGCCCTTATGAAGTACCCTTCTTTTGCACATTTGCGTGTAGCCTTATGAGAATGCCAAC
>VDFB02353493.1:125426343-125470620 GCA_007258455.2 Sequoia sempervirens
AATACAATTTTCTCTAAGGCGATCAAACTTCGGTAGCTTTGATCTTCCACTAATACCTTGGATAAATGGCTCCCAAGATTGAGGAAGACCGTTAAGTGCCAACATGACTAAGTCTTTATCATCAACCATATTACCAATGGCACAAAGTTGATCTCTCAACTCAATGATTTTCATGAAGAAGGAGATGACTAAATCTCCTTTTGCCATCTTGATGTGGTGAAGTTGTTGCCTCAATGCAAGACCTTTGCTGGTGTTATTGATCTCATATAATCCCTCCAAAGTCTTGAACATCTCTCTAGCTGTCTTCAACTTGGAGATAATAGGCACAAGGTGATCCTTCACAGAATCAATCAATATCTTCTTGGCCTTTGTGCCATTCTTCCTCCATTGTGCCTTCTCAGTCTCGTTGGAAGGTTCAGGTACCTCGTTCTCCACGAACTCGAGAATATCATTTTCTTCCAATGCAATAAGAACTCTAAACTTCCAAGTGGTGAAGTTAGAGGCACCATCGAGTCTATGATTAACCTTATCATTAACCTTAAGTCCGTTCACCATTTTCATAGATAAGATAGACGCACAAAGATGAAAATAAGAGAGGAAGATAATGCTGCTTATATAAATCTGATCACGATCTTGCTTAAACCCGCTCTGATACCATGTTAGTTTAGGATCAAAAATTAAATAAGCAGATATAGAACAATTTTAAACAATTTGACACAGCATATACCTTGGGAAAACCCTACAACTTGAGAGAGAAAAACCTAGCAACAATATATCACTTATATATTGAATGATGAACAGCAATTCGCTTTACAATGAGGCCAATCACAAGGCTGAATTAATCAGCACCACACTTGATGCAATCTCAAAACAATAATATCGAACTTCTTGAAGAATGAGATCGATCTCTATGAAGAATAGTATTGAACTCCAATATCAAACTCCTGCTGTAGATGAATTCGCACTTGACTTGTATGAATGTAATGGATGAATATGAATGAATGATAACGGGAGTGAACAGTGCCTCCTTATATACAATTCAATGGGGAGATCTCCAAACAAATGTGTCCCTTCAAGATGCAAAGTTGGCCTAAAAAATGAAAGGCTGTGTCTCTCAAAAGGTGGCGAATACTCAGCTGATGTCGGCCTTAATAATAATATATAAATTACAAATCCAAATGAATGCGTCTCTTTATGAATTGTCTCCAATAAATAAATAGCCAACGGCTATATTAATTTATCGCTTTAATAAATCGCCACTGGAAGTATGAGGCCCGTGGCTATAAACATCAACACAAGTTAGTCTATTTTGCATTTCAGTTTGAAGGACTAAGGTGTAAGTCTTTTATTTAGCTAAATAATTCTAATAAAGTGGAGTGTTAAAGAGTGCAAATTTTGAGGTTGGGGTTCCTTATAAGTGCCCATCACCACAGCTTTAGGTTCTTTCTTCAGATTTTGTTGGTTTTCTAGATTTTGGTTTTTTTATAGGCAGAGATTGTATAAACATTAGAGGGAAATTGGGGATGACAAGCCATCCCCAATCAATCATCCCCAAAGATAGCCCTCCCTAGAAATGTCTCCCCAATTGGGTGCACATCCCCATAAAATAACAAAAAACAGGGACAAGGAGGGGGTATTTTGTCCCTGCCCCCTAACCCCAAGATGTCCCCAAACTGGGGTGCATCAAAATAGTCCCCAAGACACACACCCAGCATACATTAACAGTAGTTGAGAACCCTTGATATAATCATAGAAAACATTAAAAGTTTTAAGGTATAAAGAAAACCTTTTTCACTTGGGCAAAACAGAAAGATAAAAATCATGTTCAGCCATGAATACTTTCACACAATAAATTGTTTCCATACAAGGAATCAAAAGTGTGACATACTCTGCAAGGGTTGTAATTCCATGGTGGTAATTCTCCTATCAGAACATATCATACTAATTCAGAAAAGTGGCCCTAAAAGTTAATACTATTATCTCTAGAAAGATAGTCAGGGTAGAGTTGATAATAGGTTCATTGGGGATACAAGCAGTTTTATGTTGAGCCAAATGGCACTGTTTCCAAATAAATCACCTTTTATTTCATATATTCAGTGTAGCTTGGTTGATCGTCATGATCATAATTTTCTATTTCGAGACACTTGATTATTGAGTGAAATCAATCAATCATTCAAATTATCACCAGTTCTAATAGAAATTTTCTTCCACCCTGTGAAAATGACTAGACCTGGCTTACAATTAACAATTAGTTTGCAATCTGAAGAGATAAAAGGTCTATGCGCTTATCAACATATTTGCATTACAATTCGTCCTCTTGGGACAACTCAAAACAGAACAGCATGTAAGGATTGTACCTTTCTTCAAATTTGAACAAGAAGCTCCCTAGTGAAAAAAACTAAAATCAACCTAGAACTAATGGGTTTTGTTTCAGCATGCAATACAAACAAATTTACAGTAAAAACAATATTTTTGTTTTCTGGCTAGGACACAAAGTTATTCAACATTTCCACACAAAACAAAAGGCTTTATGGTTTTTTGTCTAATATGGAAAACCTAATCTACAAGAAACAAATGCATGCTAACCTCTTCTAGCTCAAAGCAGAGACTAGAAAAAGATGAGTAAAGACTATAATTGTATTGAAAATGACACTATTCAGTAAGTTAAACAAACTACTTGCATACATAGGCACAATCACTTACTTTAATGAAACCTGCAATGCAAAGCCTACAATCTCAATAAAGCAATTTGATTTAACTCAGCACACATACACAAGATCAGATATGAACCCTAAATAATAATATTAGCAACAAATGGGCATCAAATTACCATTAGAAAAATCTGAAGTGCTAGTAGCACTTATAAGCATTGTGAAGACTTTTGCATGTGATTTATTCAAGATTAATAAAAAGTATAATGAAACTTCCTACACTAAAAATAGTTTGCTTGCACACAATGCAAGCCTTAAATACAAAATAACCTCAAATAAATCATCCAAAAATAGTTGCATCCCACAACTAGCAATTGGCTAAAAACAGTTGCAGCTAAAAATGACATTTTGATGCACAAACAAACCCTCTCAGTCAGTCTGACCAAAACAAATCCTCCAAAGAAATCTGAATCCCTGACACTTCATCCTTTGCTTGAGGGCAACCTCTACACGATCTCCTTTAGTGAAAGTTAGACCAATGACCTTGAAATGCATTGAATGAAGAGTGAAGGAAATGATAAGAGTTTGAATGTCTTATCAAAGTATTATAGACTGCCTTTTTGATGATTGAAAACCCTTGGAAACTGTCATAGATGAATACCAAATGATATGTTGTTGAAGTACTATTGAAACATTTGAAAACTTGCTATAAACTCACTGAATACCCGATGATTTTCCTCCTTTTTGTCACTTAACTCACCTTTTGTTCTAATTTCAAGTTGACATGGGACAAGTTATGCACTATTTCACTTAAATCACAATTTGTTCATATTTCATTTTAACGTTGGACAACTTATGCACTTTTTCACTTAAGTCATTTTTGGAGAAAAGTGCTTATAGCACACTTTGGACATTGTCCACTTTTCACTTAAGTCACTTTTTGGACAAAAGTGCTTATGGCGAATGTTTTGGACATTTTGTCCATTTTTTTCACTTTTTGACTAATTTGTGTAGAAACACTTGTTGCATTCTATAAAGGGTGTTTTGGCCATGTTCATGCCTTCAAACATTTTTTGCCTTTTCTCCCTTGGCCAAGCTGCATTATTTGTATCGTTCAAAACATCAATGCACAGGAAAACTCCTTTCGCTGGCCCTGCAAAACATTGACTAGATACAAAAAATACAACATTGATGATCATGGCAGGCAAATGATTTAACAACTACTCCCTTGGTGGACAAATGATAATACTTTGGCTTAAAATTTTAAAATTTGACCTTAGACAAAAAAATCATATAGGTACAATACAACAGACTTTAGAAATTTTGGGTTGTTTTGTGTTATAAAGTCCATTATCTGCAACTTATAATACTTAATAGTCACTTCATATTTTCTACTAATTTCCATAACATAAATTTAATCTCCGTCCTAATCCTAAAAGAAAACAGAAACGAAAATCTGTTTTAGGTGAACATCAAGCTGCTTCTAGACAGGCTCATTGATCAAAACAAATCAACCCTGATTTTTTATGCTGTTTGCTTGATGAGAAGAAAGCATATTAAAAGCATTTTGGGCTACAAGAAGGACCAACTTCCTACCACATACCATGGCTTGCTTCTCCATATCAAGCATACAGTAATCTTATGGTAGAAAATTGAAGGGTAGATGATGAGTAAATTAGATCACTGGACAAACTCGTTCTCTATGGCTACAAGGGCCCAGTTAATCAGGGTGGCATTGGAAAAATCTCTGTCTACTTTAATGAACCTGTTTCTCCTCTTTGAATTATTTAAGCAAAAATTGATGAACTGCAGCCATATTTTAAGTGGAAGGGAATAGGAGTGTCATTCAAATCTTTTGGCAGTTTGGTCTTAAATAACACATCATAAATCCAGAAGAAGCCTTAACATCAAGGAGTTGGGTCTCTTTAATCCAGCTCTCTCCATGAAATATGCCTGGAAACTCATGACCATCCCTCAGTTTTGTTGGTGTCAAATATTTTGCCTATAATACAACTTTACACTGCTAGGTAAGCTAAGTAGTGAGGTCTGGAAGGGAACCTCTCAACTATTGCAAACCACATGTCTAGGGGTCTCAGCTCCTTCAGCAAGGCCTCACTTTGTAGTTGGGGATATTAAACTAATCCAGTTCTGGTATAACAGCTGGAATGATTACCCAGATCTCTGCATACCT
This sequence comes from Sequoia sempervirens, assembly GCA_007258455.2. Taxonomy (NCBI): domain Eukaryota; kingdom Viridiplantae; phylum Streptophyta; class Pinopsida; order Cupressales; family Cupressaceae; genus Sequoia; species Sequoia sempervirens. Next base: position 125,431,186 of record VDFB02353493.1, read on the forward strand.
GAACTTGATAAGGTCCATATACACTTCCAAGACCAGAACCTTCAAAAGATATCAGATTATTTCTTAATTGGACATGCCAATAAAAGGACTTTACGATGACCCTAATCAGCAGACGATTCTACTTCAATCCCTCAATGACCACAAGCATACACACTTTCGGGGGAATGAGGATCCACTCAGACAGATTCACGCCTCCCTCAGGAGAATATACTGCCTCTTCAACATATAAGATCCTTCAATCACCTACTCTGTAGAAAACACAAATGAGCTCTACATGCAGCTGTGAAAGTCTCACAAATGACCAAGCCTCAAATGCTTTCAGTGAACCACTTTGCATGACAGAATCTTAATGCAGAACAAACTCAAAAAGAGAGGTTTCTTAGGAACAAGCAGATGCCTGAACTGTCTCAGAAATTAGGAAACAACACTGCATCTACTCATATATTGCCTCCTAGCTCAAGAACTTTGGACTCACTTTGCTAAAATGTTTCATTCTATGTTGAGGGGTTCATGCACCATTGCCGATAGACTCAAGAAGTAGGGTCAATATAATGGCTTTATCCCTACTATGGAGCTGATCCATAAAATCACTACAGAAATGATTATGTGGTCCTTGTTGAAGGAAAGAAATGACCAAATTTTCAATAATGCCAACTCCTTGGAGGCAATTATCAGACTACCAAACACCAGATTCACTCTATAGTCTGTATCTTTCACCTGTGCTAGCAGGAATGGAGATATTAGATCCATACTGGACTTATTGGACTTTGCCATTGCTCAGAACTGACTGATTCAAAGACATTACTCTCACAAGTTTCTAATAATTAAATACTAAACCCTATTGGATTGCACCCCCATCAAGCTGGAAAAAGCTCAACTTTGATGAAGCCTCTAAGAAAAAGCCCGGTAACATAGGTAAAAGGAAAACTGGTTGCTGCATGCATGCAATTACTAGGAGTATAAAGCAACAATATGAAAAAGCTTTGGCTTTAGAAGGTAGCATCAGGATCCCAACAGAAATCAAAATTGGAAGTATAATATTTGAAGTTGACTCTAAAATTATCATCACACAAACTCACAAAAATGTCAACAGCAAAGTCCTCTAGTTACATCATCAAATGCACCCAGTCTAGCACAAAGATGCTCTGCTCAAGCAATTCAGAATGTTCAAACTTCACCACCAATACAAGGCTGCTGAAAATATTGCAGCGGCCTTGCAAATTAACCTATTGAACACTTCTCGGCTGCAAATTGAATAGTTACACTCTACCACACATGCCACCCGCCAAAGACAATACAAAGACATTTCATCATGGACACCTAAACAGGAAAGACTCGGACAACAATGGATTTCAGTAACTAAGAAGTCCAATTTACATGCAAATACTAAACAACAGCTTCTATCCTTCCACCTCCCAGCAACCTCTTGGGCAGAAAAGAAAGACCAATGAAAGCTCTCAGATTCTTTCAACATGTTACTAGCTTCATTTCTGAAGTGATTGTGGCTTATAATATCTTATGTGCCTAATTTGTAACTGTTTCGGGTATGACCATTTGCTCCATTTATGAAATGTATTCAACATGAGTGATTATATGCGTACCTATTGTATGCCGTTAAAATATTTTCTCGATATCTGACGTGTATTCAGCATATGTGATCCATGCGAATGCTTGCACGTGTATTGTATAAGTGTATGACTGTATATGTTTCCATGTGTGCTAATACGAATATTTCATGCTTCATGTGTTCTCATGTTTGAATGCGGGAATGTACTTTGTGTTATGATCCACATATCTCATGTGTATTCATGTATGATCTTGCCAACGTATATTACAATGTCTTGCATGTATTTCTATGACTTATGAGTCATCTTCTATTCTCATGTGAATGATTCATGCTTATATGTATACTACATGACCCATGAAGTTACTGCTTACATCAAATGTATTACAAATACTCCATGCATATGTTTCATGAGTTTATGAAATGCTTCACTACTTCTAGATGTGTGCTTATGTCTTAAATATTTACTCCATGAATAACTCTTCTCGTGTATGCTGGTGCGTGATTCTCGCCTCATGTGTATTCAGATGCAATCCAAGACCTGCATGCGTAGATGTTTATGGAACCTGCCTTTGTATTCAAGTGTATGATCCATGCCTTGAGTATGCTTCATGTCTTGTGTGCATGCAAGTGCCTTCAAGCAAATACGTTATGGCTTGCATTATGACGTGTAGGTGAGCATGTGTATACTCTGTGGCTAGAATTCATGTGCATACCTTGTATCTTACTTGCATTCTTGTGTATATCCTGCGACTTATGTATGAATATACTTTTATATTTATGCTTCATTAAGAGTTTCCTTGTGTTAGCTTCATTCCTGATGTGTCTCCAAATAAGATTACTCCTTGTTGTCTTATGTTTGAAAGATTAGTTAAAATTTTGTTTGTCAAACTGCTTCTTGAGCTGAGGAGCTGTACCTATTGTAGTGTGAAGTCGTTTTTGTGATTGCTTAAGGACAAGCAATCTTGGGCGGGGAGGACTGTCATGTCTCCCAAGATTGGAAAGCTAAAGCGCCTAAAAGACAATGAAATAAATAACTTCAATTTAAATATTATAATTATATTATATTATAAATATAATATACAAATTATAAATGAAATAAATTATAATAATATAAAGCATAATAAATAAAATAAATAAATTAAGGGTCTATCTAAGGCTAATTGAGGGGCGATTGAACAATTATGACCTTTCAAAGGGTATGTCTATCTTTAAAGAGACATAGTGATATAAAAGAGCGAAGACGGAGGTATTGAGGGAATGATAATCATCAACTACTTCATATGGGTGTGTAATGGACCTTTTGGGGGCGATTAAAGGCTCGAAGAATTGACATTGCAAAGGAAAACAAATGATAGACCAAAATTGTCCTGTCGGGCGCTACATGGGTGCCTAGTTCATATCGGTGTGATATTGGCCGAGTACCATTGTTATCGAACATTTTTTATACAAGCGATTCCCTTGCTGGTGTTAAATTTATCAGGGAGTATGGGAATCTCGTACTAAGTGATATTCTAGCCGATAATATTCTTGGATGGGATTGAATAGTCATCATACCACCTTCGTTGCCATATGCGTCGATGCCCATCCTTCATGGCATTTAGTAATGAAACGGGGATGTGAACAACGATAGGATTCTATGCCAATGAAGACACGAGGAATAGAAACATCATTTATTCATAGTTTTTAGAGCGGAGCACTTACTCATTATTAATTGACCACATATATTATTCAGACAATGTGAGAAATCAAGGCATTATTCCTTTTTAAATTATTACTGAGACTTAGGCCTAGGGTTTGCCACTACTTCAAAAAAATTCAATCACTAAGCCATTATGGGCGGTTGCACTCCTGACGTGGAGGTCATTGTCTATCCTCTGGAAGTTCAAGACAATTAGCTGAGGGACATTGGGCCTCTCACAATACCGACTCTCTTGCTATGTTATTCCTTCCTCATCGCCAACCAGTCTCTACAGCTACGTGTTGAAGACTTCTCTACAGTCTGTGTATGGACATTCATAAGATCATGGCTGAGAGAAAGGAATACGGGCAAACAAACAGATAAGTACTTCATGGATCCAAGTAATTAAGATGCTAAATACATTAGGACTTTAGATAATGATACTATTAAATTTTCAATAATAATAAGATGATATCAAAAGAAGAGCATCAAAGAAAGAAGACGGATCGGGCCCAGGGAAATACATCTAGAAGAAATCCAGTTAGTACGTCAATCAAAGATAGTATCCTCACCAACTGGTTAAGCATTAAGGATTATGGAATCAATACGAAACAGTGGGTTACGATATGTTAACTAACCCCATATCTGATTCAATACCAGTGAATGCTTATAGTGCTCTAATCTGGGATAAATTGTGAATTCAATTAAATATAATAGGTGAATGCATAGAGAGATTAAATGGATATTTATATGTCAATATATTTGAATTCATCTATACAGCGTAAGTGATTGACAAAAACCCTGAGTAGATATAAAGGGATATTATTTACAAGAGTCCAATAATCATGCTTGCAGCAATTATTGTATATCATAAGCTTTTATGACTTTACCTTGAAGAATAGACTTCGGGCCAAAATTCCCTTTTGCTAGCACTCAACAAGGATAGGGAGTGTGGACGAAAAGGCTGGTAAATTGATCCATTGATGGACGGTCCCAAGACAGGTAGGAAACCTTGAGGGAGTCCAATTAGAGATCGTGCACATGCCCTTGGCACAGTAAATCTACCATCCAAAGAGGTTAGGAAAGAGGAAACAAGGCGAAGATCTATTTCGATCAAGAGTAATAAGTCATATCAGATTATGATGTGTTTTATGAACTAAATAATAATGCATTTACCTTATTCTTAAAATGATTGTCTAATTTGAATTAAGGTACTATGTGTATTTGTTGGTAATGCATGATGTATGCAGGCCCTCAAGCCAAATTACATGTGCAAAATTAAGTGTTGGTAAAAACAAATTCTTGACCCTAACTTGTGCATTTTATGTCTCTAATAAGGGGACAATACATTGAGCCCCATGGGACTGCACCATCATTATCAGATCCTGATAAATGCAGACCATATTCTCTTTCAACATTCACATACAGCCTCTTTCATCCACGATCAGGGCTAGAAGTTTCTTACAATTCTTTAATTAACAGCAAACACCTTTTGATGATGACAGTGGGGTTCTCTCTTGGCAACAATTATAAAACTCCAACCTGGTCTAGATTTTTCTCATTCCATGGCTCAACAGCTGCCTTACTCACAGTATGTGTTCACTTTTATTTACTTTAGCATATCGAACGACAAATACAGAATGTGCTGTCCTCATGAAGAGTTTCAAGGTGTCATTTAAGGCATATCCCAAGATAATTAAAGATAGGGATTTGGCACATTTCAACAGATTTGATAATCCTCCTTTCATGCTCTCATTCATTTCTATGCACCATAGAACTTTGGTAAGGATGGGTCTCCAACATCTCTAATACAATGCAAATGAGTAAATGGACAACTGTTGATGGCATTGATATGGATGAGCTGGCATCTACTCCTTCCACATTGATCCTAGCATACCTATTTCTGTTGGAAAGTAAATGAGATCATCCTTCAATTATGATAGACAGAACCATATTTTTGAGTCTGATGGCATTCAATACATTCTCAGTTTACATGGATCACAAATAGATCCTAGGTTTTGCATTCAATGTGGAAAGATCAGAAGGAACTTTAGATTTGACATCTGTTAGGAGAGGAGCTGGTCAACTTAAAAAATGGAGCTCAAGAAGAGTATGGAGCTCCTTGCAGATTCTATTTATTGACCCTATTTCTTTTAAAATTGCAGATTTCTTCATATTCCTTTCAAGCCTTTGAAAACTTACAGTAGAAACAAGATTATTCTTGATAAAACCCTAAAGATTGACATATCCTAGTTTGCAAAACTATCATCCCTGTTGCTGAGCTTGAAGTTACCCAAGCAATTAACTCTCGTAAGAAAATGTTCTCTCCGACTGCTTTTGTCCCTTCTTCTCTTTCTATCAGCTCAACCAATATCCAGCCCTACATAGTTGTCCATGCTGCTGACCTAATTCCAAAAATGCCAGACACATTCCATGCTTACAACCTTAAAGAGAAGGACTAAACAATCCCATATATCCTCAAATTGACATTCCTTCCACCCTTTTTCATCCTCATCCAATGAAATCAGCTACCTGCATGATGCCTAGTGATCCAGACACTTTCACTCAAGAACAAACAGCCCATTACAAGGATAAAGATCAGTCCAAGCCCTCTTCTTCCTCCGAGACAACAATCCACTTGGCTTTAGCCAACATCAATGATAAATTAAGTGGACTCATGAAGGTAATAGAACAGCAAGGTAAAGAACAAGAGTTCGATGAGCGAATGCCACTTTACTATGCAAAATTTGCAGAGGATAAGAGAAAACAAGCAGGGCATAGTAAACAGCAACAACAAGCTTGATGATGGTCTGAATATGCCCCATTTCTGTTTTCAGCAAATCCACAACAGGGCTGAGGCTGTTGAGAAAATTTAACGAGGTGCAATGTCAAAAAAAGAAAACTCTCCAACAGCAATTCCAGCCGCTGAACACAACCAAAATGAATTACTAATCCAAGACCTCCCTCTAAATGATTTCACTGTCTCTGCTGAACAATAGAACTATTACCCTGGAGGCGAGGGTGATGGTTATCTTGATTGGGATTGGCTTGTGGAGCCATTTACTTCTTGACAATAATCCACCGAAGCAGCACTGCAAAAATAGGAACAAAAACTTATAATGCCTGGGTCTTCTTTGATCTCTTCTCTGCTAAGTCTAATTTCCTGCCATGTCTATATTTACTTCTTTTGAATTAGTTAGATTTTCGGTTTTTACGAATACATACCTAGTTCTCTAAGTTTGCACCTCTCCCAAGGTGTTTGTAATCTGCCCATTAAGACTCTAGCTCTATAGATTTTGTAATGTTACAGCTTTCTTAATATATTCAGAACTTCACTTTTATCAAACAGAAAGCATAGACCATTTGATTATTCTGCCTTTCTCCATTATTGGGATTTACAAACTGAGACAATTATCTTTACCTCTCTAAAAGAAAATCAGAATCTCAGAATTGGAATGAAATGAAGATGTACAAGATTTATCATTAAAAGCAAGATATCCAATTCAAACACACCTCAGCTCCAATCCTGCACCATATCTCTTTTCCTCGAAACTCTGCAAACAAAACATTCAGTATCCTATAAGAATTCATTAAACGAACACATCTCAAATACGTAAATAACTAATGCAACGACCCACAATAACTGCTGAAAATTGTGCATTTCTCTGAAAACATTGTGAGAGAATTCTATCTTCCTACTCTGATATAGATTGAAGGCACGGAATCCATCTGATTTTCTACAAATTATGCTCAACTCAAACAATGGCAATGCACAGGACAAATTACCATTGACATCTTGCTTGTTGCAACATAACGGGCAAGACGCATGTGTAGGTGAGTCAAAATTTAGTGAGGTGCCACAGAGTTCACAAAATAGGAAGTCATGGACATGTAATTTGGCCATGAACTTAATCCTTAATTCGCTGGTATTTCCTCCGTCAAGATGGTGTTCCACACTAGGGAATCCTACAAACCCTAATTTTATGAACCAAAATATTCTACAAATTTCTATCTTCTCAGCCCTGATATGTTAAAAGACCTAGTTACTCTGTTCCCAAATAAATGCATTTAATACAAAATACTTCTCATAATGTGACTCAAAAATTGTAATTATAAGAGCAACCCTAAACCTGAAGCCCATTAAGGCTTTATTGGGCAAAAACAGTTCGGTTTTGGGTTAAGTGGTTTACTAGTTTTTTCCCGGGTTCCATACGCTTGGGTTCGATCATACTCTCTCTATATATATAATATTATAATACATGTTAATATAATTATATTAGTTATATATAAAAAATAAAATAAATTTATAACTAATATATATTTATACATATAATCTTACTAATGGGGTATGAGATAAATAGTTTGAGGTTTCTTACAACTAATTTTGATGGAGTCTTTAAAGGCATTCCAAGCTTATGAAGCAATGTGGTGCTCAAAAATGATTTAGGGAGCTTTTTTAATGATGGTTGTATTTTCTTTGGTTGTCAAACCAATAACAAGGCCAAAGGGGAAGTTATTTGTAGTTTGTAGTAAGTATAGAATGTATATTATTATGTTTTGATAATATGGTTTATTCGATTATGTATTAATTGTTTGTTAGTTTTGGGTGGTTATTAAGAGTTACTTGACAGTTGTGTTGCTTTTGGCAATGGGTGAGTCCTTTAAATAGACGTATTATTAAGGAACATAAATGTCAACAACTCTTATAACCACTCAAAGCTAACAAACAATTAATACATTGTCAGATAAACCATATTATCAAAACATAATAATAGGCATTGTACACTAACTACACTATTGTTACAAATTCATTTATAGCCTCTTCTCTTGAGTACAAGAAAATTGTTGTTGAAGGAGACTCTCTTATTGTCATCAATGGCCTTTGAAAAGATAACCAACCAAATTGAAAACATTTGCATTATTTCAAAGAGGCACAAGTTTTTAGTTCATCCTTTGATGTTGTGGTGTTCTTGATGGTGTTCTCACATTGTTTTGGGAAGGTGAATTTGACAACAAACTTTCTAGCTAATATGAGAGTGGATCAAGAGCCTTTGGCAATGTTATATATCATGCTCCTTGAATCTTGGTCGAGACATGGAGAACAATTAGCTTTTAAGCCATTGTATCTCAATTTATTATTCATTTACTTGGGCATGAGGAGATGCTTGTTGGCCCTTGTGTCTTTATACTTCTTTGCAAATGGCTTGTGTGATTGGTCTACAAGGGTATTGATTAGATTTGGATTGATGTTTTAATGATTTCCAAACTTGCAATTTTATTGCTAGAGCATGTGAATGGGGCTTTTATTTGTCAAAAGTCATTGGCATATGTAATTCTTGTTTCTTTCATTTTTGGTTGTAGGCTCTATATGGAAGGTGCTAGAGGTGCTTGTTATGTTTGTTTTGGGTGGATTTCTTCTTATATGGCTTAGTGTCTCATGGTCGAACATGGCAGATATTTGCAATCCCATGATCTGTACTTGCATTAGAGGATTTTTGTTCACTGGTTAGAAGCTATCTTTCAGTGTAAGGATGCAACTCAACTTATGTTCATTATAGCAATGTTGGGAGAGCTAGGTGTTGGCAATTTTGGTCCTTCAAGGTCAAAGGTGTCCATTTAGGAGGATTTTGTGCAAAACTTAGATTTGGTTGTGATGTTGAACGAGGTGTGGATGTGGTTGTTAAGATTTTTCCTATCAAACTCCTACTTTAATTCTATGTTGGAGATGGAGTTGCATGATAAGTTTGTTGAGGAGGAAGGACCCTCTTTGATGGTGTCATAAAGAATGTTAGTCTAGCCAAAAAGAAAACACATGTGGTTTCTAAGGAGTTACAAGAATTAAAGACTTTCTACTCTAATTTGGTGAAGTAGTAGAACATCTATTGGTCACTCATTCTTGAGGATATTTACAAGTGTCCATTGCTCTTACTAGCATCCTTTGACTTTTGGAAATCAATGAAATCCTTGAAGCATTGTGAGGCTTTTCATGTCATGAAGTTTCCTATTCTTGATGTATGTAATGCCCCTTCTCATATTTTTCAATGAAAACAACAAATTTGCAATTCAAACAATAATGGTTTATTATACTCAATAGCATGCATAACTAGCTATACAACACATAAAATTTTACAACATGGACCAAACTCTAGCGACAACTTATATTGGTTGAGATATGATTTCTACAACAAATAGGATTGTTATGATAGTCATTACAACAACAACAACAAATACAATGCTAAAAAAAACCATGAACAATTGAACATCCCTACAACTCCTTGAAGCTCTAATGCACTCCCTAAGTGAGAATCCCCTCAAAAACCAAATGGTTTCCATCCTTTGATCCCAAGAATCAATGGTTTTCATCTACTGATCACAGACTCTTATGGGTTTTCATCCACAAAAGATCACTTGAACACAAAGTTCCCAGAAGATACAATAACATATAACATGGATGATTACAATCAAAATGTTTTCCTAGTTTTATATGCTACCCCCCAAAAGATCACACTAGTTGACCTAGACCCAAAATGGTGCTAAGGCCCAAATTTGGATTCTACGCACTACATCACAAGACAACCTTATAGGATGTTGAAAACAAGGTGAAAGAAACTAAGCTGCAATATTAACTTATGTATGTGAATTCAAATTTGAAAATAAGATTACCAAATCAAATTACAAGTATGTGATTGCACATTCACCATAATAAAAATGCTAGATAATAAATATGACACCAGATTTATGTGGAAAAATCTCCACACAAGAAAAGGGGGTAAGTATATTATTGTATAAGAGTGAATTTGCACCCCTTATGAAAATTCTCCTTTTGCCTTTTTTCATCTTAGAAAACCAAGTTCGGAGGCTTAATTACACCTAAGCCCGCTGCTTTCATCCCACTCGGTGCCTATTTTGAGCATTGGTGGGCGAATTTTTGTCAGGGATGCCCGCGCGGTGTGTAGACGTCCTCATTACACGCTTATGTCCCCAGTTGAACCTGTAGAGGCATTACACTTCTCATCAATGGTCAAGTCATAACGCCCTCTTCGGCCAACCAACCCGAATATGGTCATTTCCTTCACTCTCTCCTTCAAATTCACTCCTCCAACAAGCATTTCATCTTATAAGCTTTCAACTCAATTCACTCACACTCTCTTAGCATTCTAGTAGCACTCTTGAACTCCATTGTAGCAACAACCTTACTCCATCACTTCAGTAGAGCAAGTTTGCAACCACACCATTGTAGCAAAGGCTCGAGTACTCTCATTCTCTCCCCCATCAACCTTGAGTGCTTTTGGTGGAGGTGGTAAGCTTCCCATTCCTCTCCTCTATTACTTGGTAGAGTAAGCGCATTTACTGTTTTGTAGTGCATTAGTGTTCTTTATTACGTTATTTTCTTTATCTCACTTTCTTGGCTATCCGTGGAGGTGGAAACACCTAAACGGGGGCCTGATTGAGGTAGGCCCCTATATAGCCACCCAACATGTTTTCTCCTCTTTGTGTGTAGGTGAATGTGCTTTCAAGGAGCTAGCTGGCGAACGAGTTTCTTTGTGAGATCATCTTTGCCACCCTAACTCTTGCATTTTTACTTTATCACATTAGAGAGTATTTTGTTTACTTAATCACGTTATTTTGGCCCTTTAGTAGTAGTTAGTTGGGTTGTTAGCTTGTTTTCCTAGCTTCAACTTTGTCTCTTTAGTTGTTTGGTCGTACAGACGCCAACACACTTGAGAGATGCCAACGCACTACGTTGTCGTCTTAGGACAGCACTTCCATCCTCGAGTAGAGAGCTTCCTGAGGCATAACATTGAACCCAAAAACTGGCTCACCTAGCCTCATCTTGCATTTCAGGTTTGTAGGGTGATTGAAGGACCTTATAGTCCTCATTATTCTCATCCTGCATTCCCCAACATCTTGTTAAGTTGAGGTAAGTTAGGGAAACCTTCTGCTCTTGGCCCTCCATGACCTAGGGCCTTGAACGTGGTTGGTCCCCCTCTCTTACATTTTTGGTTAACCTAACGTGAACCAATGTATTTTCATCTGTTGGTGTTGAAACCTCTCTCGTGTACTCCACGAATGTTGTGTTCTTGAGTGTTGTGAAGGTTTATGAGCATCACAACCCAATCTACAACTTCTGGGTATATTGTTAGGAGAAGTGTACAACATCTCTTGATGGAAAGGATGATGGTCACTACCAATTTCTCTATAGGCCTTTTCTCTGGTCCTACTGTTAGTGTGGTTGCACAGGATTAGTTGTCAAGGGGTGAATTAGGATTCTCTAAGGAGACAAATCACATCCACACTTCTCCTGCATCTCCTATACCATCGTCAATGGATGAGTATGAGGTTAAAATTCCTTCAGAATATGTTTCCCTTAGCAAAAGGTTGGATGCTTTGGAAAATCATTTGGAAAGAAACCTAAAGATGGCTAGGGATGCTCGGGTCATTAATGAATTAAAGTACATGATTGGAAAATATCAAATAGGCTTGGAACTCTTGGCTAATCTTACTAGTCTGACAGAACCATGTGCTCCCTCGAACACTCCTAGCATTATGCGAGGAGCCATTTTTGAGGATTATGAAGGACAACTAGCAATGTCGATGCCTCCCCGTCTATCTACATGGCCGACATGATCCCTTCTATCAACATCCCTTATGTCTCCAAGAAACCTGAACTATCAAAGTGAACAAGGTCCCTTTGGGCTTTAACTTCACCCCTCCTATCACCTCTAGTGGTGGAGGTTTTGGAGGGATGAGTAGTGGAGGCTTTGGTAGTGGCGGTGGATTCGATGGTGGAGGTGGTGTTGGTGGAGGCTCTAAAAGCGAAGATGGTTTCGACGGAGGCCCTACTGGTGGCGGTGGCTCTAGTAGTGGTTCTAGCAAAGGTCACACCAGTGGCGGTTCTAGAGGAGGCTTTGGTGGTGGTTCTAGAGGAGGTTCCTCTAGCCCTCTATCTTCTAATGACCCTATTTTGAATACCCTCCTTTAGAATATGGGTAAGATGTAGAGCCAGTTGGCGAGTCTTTCCCAAGCCTCTGCCTAGCCCATTTTTCAGCCCTTCTTCTGGCATAGTCTGTTGTCGGTTGCAATTTTGAACACTCCCTTCCCACAAGGAATGGAGATCCCTAAATTTGAAAAATATGGTGATAAAGGGGATCCAAAGACATGTGTCTACTTTTAACACCTTGTTCATCAACTTCTTCCACCATGATGCATTAATGGCGAAGTTGTTTCCCTGATCACTCAAGGATACAACACTTGAGTGGTATTGTTCCTTGCCTGACAATTCTATTTTCTCATTTGACCAACTTGTAAATCAATTCCTTAGACAGTTTCAAGCTAATATCAAACCTAAGATGACCTCAGATCTCATCTGATGTAAACAAGGAGATAACGAAAAAATTATTAATTTTATAACACGCTATCAAGCACTTCTTTCACAAATCTCATATCAGCTACCTGATTCTGATGTGTAGAAGGTATTCATAGGGAACTCACAAAGGCCTTGGCAAGAGAAGTTCGCCCTTATGAAGTACCCTTCTTCCGTGCATTTGTGTGCAACCTTACGAGAATACCAATAAACGGTGGTTCAGTTCAGGGGATCCTCCTCGCGCTCCCATTCTGAGGGAAAGTCCATTGTATCAATATCTGGGAAAGGTAAGGCCGTTGTGAATTTAGTAGCCACTGCTAATGACAACGGCCTTAGATGTAACCTAAAGTTCACAAAGTTATCAAAATCTTATTCTTCTATCTTATAGAAGTTGTTGAAGGATAAGATCATAAGCTTTCTGAGTCCTAAGCCTCTTAAGGAGGCTTACCCTAATTGGTATGATGGGAGCACTTATTGTCAGTACCATCGAGTTAATGGACATGATACTGAACACTATATGCAGCTGCATCATGAGATACAAGAATGCATTGAGGACAATACCATTCATCTTGACGGGAGTAAACAAAATGCTAACAAATTAGTGGCGAAAGCTAATAGTTAATTCCAAATATACACAGACCCGTTTCCATCACATTCTGGCAACATGATTATCAATCCTACTAATTATGTTACTCAACTTGAGCCCTATGTTAACATGGTCATAATGATGTCCACTGCTCTACCTGCACCCGATTCGCCGAACATAACATTCACATCACAAGACTTGCCCTTAAACAACAAGCCCTCTCCCCTCTACATTCCCACTTGTCTCAATGGTAACATTGTGACAGGGGTCTTGGTAGACCCTGTGAGCCATGTGAATATCATCATGGAGGAAACATTGGTATTAAATTCATTATAAAGGGAAGAATATGAAGAAGTGAAATCTACCATTTGTATGCATGATGGTATGTGTCTCAAACCCTATGGTTTGATAACCTTGTCCATCCTAGTTGGACCTAGGATTGTTGGCATGGTTTTTGATCTTATTCCAGAGTCGGATTTGTTCAAGCTGAAGCTAGGCATACCTTGGCTAGCTTCCATGAATGGAATCACCTTCATTGTTCACAAGTATTTAAAATTTTCTTATGAAGGTGTTGTGCATGTAGTGCATGACACTGGATATCAATCCTTCATGTCCCATGGTGGATATTTGTTGGATCACTTTTGGCCCACCCCAGTCGGTCTACTTCCTTCGAGAATAGACCTACTTTACAAGAACTATATAAAGTATAAGACTAGGGGCAAGGGACAGCCAAAACTGACCCTTCCTTTGATACAACAGTCAGTCACCTCCTCTTCCCAAGAGGAGAAGGAGAAGTCTACATCGACTACTCCCCCTTCCTAGAAGACAGAGGATAAGTCCACGTCAGCTCCCTCTCCTTCCCATAAAGGAAAAGAGAATATTTCCTTTCCCTAGATATCCTCGTCCTCTCCCCTTTCTTGGGAAGAGTACTGGATGAGTCAGCCTGGTGGCTATCCGTTGAGTCTAATGATACCTACTTGGTGTAGGCCCAAGCTCAGGATCTTGGATCTCCCTAACGAATACCTAAACCATGGTATTACTTATATGGCAGAAAGAAAGGTTCCCAAAGGGAATTTGATCTGTGGCCTCCTACCGCTCCTATTCCTAGAGAAGTGAATGGGAAGAGACCCGCTGCCAAGGCTCTTGAGTCGACTCCTGCTGCTCCTCAACTTGTTCCTCTTGCTCCTGTTTAATAATTCATTCCTTTGTTGGAGACAACTATAGTGGACGTTCCCATGGTTGAGCAGGAGCCTTGTGTTCCTTCGCAGCCTCCAGCCTCCAACTCAAAGAGTTGTAGAAACCACTTTACGCATGAGCGCAAGCATCGGCTAAAGGCTCTCTTGGCTAAGCAAGCTGCCTCACAAAGAAAGGAGGAAGAGATGATTGGCCTTGCTTCAGGACCTCCTCCAGTGTCATCCTCTTATCTTCCTTTTGCTTCTCTTCAGTCTAGTCGTGCGCTACTTCTTACTTTCGTTGCTAGTACTAATGTGCCTAACCCTAAGGGGTAACAAGTGTTCATCGCTCCTTTGATGGAGCCACCTTTGCTAATGTCCGTTCTAGATATCCAACCTTCCCCAAAGCCCATGGATATGATTAATACCTTGGTCGTATCCACTACGATTCTTTTCTCCTCCTCCTCTTCACCTTTGGCCTCATTTTTGGGGATTTCATATCCTCCAACAAAGAAAAAGGTGGAGTGTGGTCCTTCTAGCAGTGAAGGGCATAAGAGGATCCCACCTTCTTCACAAGGTGGTCCCATACTGACTTGTTTTGTCCTAGTGACGGAACCAACATTGACTTCCCCTAAGTTCGTCACTGCTCTCGAGTCATTCGGCGAGCCTTGCAGTGAATCTTAGGTGCAACCTACCCCATCCATTAAAGTTAAACACGATGCTCCTATGGGGTGCATGTTTAACTCTATGGATGAATTTTTGACCTTGTTAGCAATCTTCATGAAATTGTTGGCCCTAGCTCCACAAGAGCTCGGCAAAGAAGACCTTGCGAGGCCTTCTTCCTTGGCCCTTGTTGGGAGAGGTTCGGATGCTCCTCCTTTTAACATCCCACCACTGTAAACTCATCCTCCTTCCCCCTACGATGAGCTAGAGTGGGAAGCAGATGACCTCTTGGTCGATTAATGTTAGGAGGAGGCCTCTTCTTGATCTTGTGTGTGTGTGTTTTGTAACGTGTTCTCTCATGATCGTGCTATGTGTGCTTGGATGACCTTCATCACCCTTGTTGGTGCTTGGATACAGTCGTGGTTTTTGTGTCATAAACCTTCCTCTATTTGTATCATCATTCTTCCATGTTTGTGCTTGACTTTCGATAAATTGGGGACGATGCAAAGTGTTGGGGGCATTTAAGCTTCCCTTCCATGTTGACCCAATTTTTTATTTTTACTTTGTTTTCCATGCATTCTTCCTTATATGGTTGGGGATTGATGATCTTTTGCCTTGCACTATGGTTACCTATTATTTATATGAGCATGGACAAATCCAACCTCGCTAAACCAGATCCCCTTGTGCCCTTTGTTTGTGTTTTTCTCTTTTGCTTTCTCTTTATCTTTCTCTCTTCTTTCCATGAGTTGTCCCTCTCATGTGTGACAACACCTTTCTTCACCATTTTTATTTTTAGAAAATGCATTCATTGCCAAAAAATCTTTTCTCGAAAATCTCTGCAAAGCCTTTCTTCAAAATTGCATTCTCAACTTGGAACCCTAACAAAACATGTTTCCTTTTGTAGACACCCGAATTTGACCACTTCTACATGGTCAAATCCATCTTTGTTATACATCTATTTCATTGATATTAATTAAATTATTTATTTAATTAATATTTCACCTTTTTCCTAAGGTTCCTAAAGTATTTAATTTAATAGTTAAATACTTTACCTTTCATCATTTTCTCTAAATTAAATAAATAGATCAATTTATTTAATTCAGTCATTTAACCTTTTGGAATTTAAATCAATTTTAAATTCTTCTTTCTCTCTCTCTTTGTCACATCCTCCATAACCCTCTTCTAATCTAGATTATTCTAATTGATCCATGATTAGGATGTGCACACCCTTAATCAAGATTAATGTCACATCCTCCATACTCTCCCACTTGCCTCTAATCCCTCTTTAACCTCCTTAATCACTCATTTGCACAACCTTAATCTAATCACATGCCATTTCTGGCATGTCCTTCAAGTCAACCCTTCATAAGTACTTTCATTTTTAAGCACTTGACCTCTTCCCCATGTGAATTTTAAATTCACATTTATTTATACAAGGTTCTTTTCTTCCCTATGTGGGTCTCATGTGTCACATCAGTCACATGTGACAAGGTCCTCCTTTATGAGGACCTTGTTTTATCCTCTGAGCAATGCCCAATCATGTGAATTTTAAATTCACATTTATTCATCCAAGATTCTCCCCTTTCCCATGTTATTCCTCACTTGTCACCATCACTCACATGGGGAGGTACTTGCAAGTACCTCCACCTCACATATACCTTTTCTACCTCATGTGTCCTTGTGACACTTCATCTACCACATGGCAAGGTGTGAGGGCTTGTGAGTCCTCAACTCACCACAACCCTTCATCTTGCCCATGTTGGAAAAATCTCAACAATCCATTTCTTTAGAAGCCTTTCCCCTAAAATAGAGGGTTTTTGGCTTCATTCATTCATAATCACATTATGCACTCATCCATTCAAGCATTCAACCAACTCTCAAGCTTAACCATTCTCATCCACTATTGTTGAATCCTCAAGCTCTTGCATCCATTTTGTTCATCTCATCAAATACCCGCATACCTCATTTGAATCCTTATCAAATCTTCATCATTTTGCATCTCCTTTTAGCACTCTTTCCATAAAGGAGCATACACAACATCAATCATCAAAGGGCCAACCAAAGATCAACTTGAACAAGGTAAAAATTTGTCTTATTTTTTATCTTTCTTTGTTTGAGTTAATGTAGCCCTATCTTGAGGTGTTAAGTATTGTTTGTTGTCTTTTGCATTATGTTTTGCATCATTTAGATAGGCTAACAACTCTTTATCACATTTTTGGAACACCTGGTGGGACCCACAAATGGGTCACTTCCTTTTACGTTTTTTGTTGTTTCACGTTTTGTAGGTTCAGGTTGCAGAGAGGTGACTTTGCCCAAGACAGAGGTGACTTTTCCCATAGTTGGGCAAACCCGACCATCAAAGGGGTGAACCTACCCTACAAAGGGGCAAACCTGCCCCAACTTGGGTGAACCTACCCTACAAAATCACCCATCTGTGCATCTGATAGTTTCTGACTTCAATTTTCTAGTTGGGTGAACCTGCCCTACAAAGGAGCAAACCTACCCTATAGAGGGGTGAACCTGCCCTAGACAAGGGCAAACCTACCCAAATAGAGTTGTTTGTAAGGTAAAACAGTGCTTTAAGCTTCGTTTTATCTTATGCTTCTTATAGTTTTGAGGTACTAACCTCCTAACGTCATCTATTGGTGAGTGTGTCTACTTTTTCCTAACATTTTTGTAGATTGTTTAACATTTATCAAAGAATGAAGATCAAACCACTAACACCTTTCTTGCAGAACGATTAGTCTCAACACTATTTGTCTAGTTTGCTTATTGTTTTGCTTATCATTTTTGCTTGTTAATCTAGGTACACATATCTAATTAGGTGGGGTAAACATATTGTTTGTTGTGTTTGGAAGTCCTTTGTGTCACCCAAGAGGGAATTACATCATCCAAGCTTTCCTGTTGCACTTCGTGTGAGCCTGAGGAGTAGCCAAAAAATATTAGTGCTCTCTTCTTAGTGGGACCTGCTTGGGGATTTCATCACCCCAAGGAATGATCCCAACCATGCATACCGACAGGGTATACAAAGGGGGGAGAGCCAAAATTGTACCCCAATCCAGTCACGTCATGTCTAGCGGAGTGTCAAAGTTAGGGTGATACCTAGATAAGACGTGAAGAGTTGGTCTAAGCCTTTAATATCTCGCTGGGGTTCCCGACTCATGCATGTGACGGGCTGATGTTCATGGTTGTTCCTCACGTACCAAGCGTATATTGAGGACTCCCTAGTTGCCTTGTTCAGCCTAGTTAGAGGACCGTGTTGGCTATACCCTCTTCACTAATCTTAGAACTGTGTTGTTTGTACTATTTTCTTTGTGCAAAATCAATCACTTTCTGCTTGTTTGCAGTGTTTTTGGTCCTTTTCCATAGACATTTTCATCTTAATTAAGTCCAAGTCAACTGACAGAGGCAACCCCTCCCCTAGTAGGGCAACCTTTCTCTCAACAGGGGTGAACTTGCCCTTTTCCCAAGTCATTATCAGTCAAACAACCTGTTTCAACAGTTGGGCGAACCTGCCCTTTAGTTGGGCAAACATGCCCTTAGGTTGGGTGAACCTGCCCTTAACTTGGGTGAACCTACCCCAATTTGGGCGAATGTGCCCTAATTTGGGCAAACTTACCCCTTAAACAACCATTTTCACCTTCCGTTCAATCATTTTGATCACTCATTTTCCTATTTCGAGCACCTGTTTGCTCGTTCCAAGTACTCGTTTGCCCATTCTAAGAATTCATTTCTTTATTCCAAACATCCATTCCCCATCCAAAGCATTTGTATCCTCGATCTGAGCATTCATCCCCTCATTCTGAACACTCGCTTACCTGATCCGATCACCCATTTTCTACCTATCTTTCACCAATAGGTGAATCTACCCTTAACTTGGCTAAATCTGCCCTTAACTTGGGAAAACCTGCCCTTAGGTTGGGTGAACCTGCCCTAACTTGGGCGAACCTATCCTCCAAATAGCCATTTTCGCCCTCTATTCAGTCATTTCAAGCACCCGTTTGCCCATTACGAGTCCCTGTTTTCCCGTTTCGAGTTCCCGTTTACCCATTCTAAGCATTCATCTCCTCGTTCTGAACATCCTTTCCTCATTTTGAGCATTCATCCTCTCGATCTAAGCAGTCGCCCCTCATTTCTAAGCACCCGTTTTTGATCTGAGCATCTGTTTCTACCTATCTTTCACTGAACAAATGACACTAACCTAAACTTGGGCAAACCTACCCTTAAGTTGGGCGAACCTGCCCTCCAAATAGCCCTTTTCGCCTCATGTTCAGTCATTTCGAGTGTTTATTTCCCTATTTTGGGCATCCATTTCCCTGTTCTGAGCCTTCGTTTCCCTATTCCAAGCCTCTGCTCTCTTGTTCTGAGCATCTATCTCCTAATTTTGAGCATCCTTTCCTCATTTCGAGTAGTCATCCCCTTGATCTGAGCAGTCATCCACTCGTTCGAAACATTTTTTTACCCGTCTCAAGCATTTGTTTCCCACCTCTCACTGATATAGGCGAACCTACCCTTAAGCTGGGAAAACCTGCCCTAACTTGGGTGAACCTGCCCCTAACTTGGGTGAACTTGCCCCTCAAACAACTAATTTCACCTTCTGTTCAGTCATTCTAACCATCCATTCACCTATTTCGACCATCTCTTCCATCGTTCCAAACATTTGTTTGCTCGTTCTGAGCATTCATTCCCTCATTCTAAGAACTCATCCCCTTGTTCTGAGCATCTGTTTGCTTGTTTCGAGCATTTTTCTTCTCGTTCTGTGCATTCGTTTATCTATTTCGAGCATTAGTTTCCCCATTCTGAGCATTTTTCTCCTCATTCCGAGCATCCATCTCCTCATTTTGAGTAGTCATCTCCCCTTCCTGGCATTCGTCTCCTTGTTCTGAGCATCCATTTCTTTGTTTTGAGCATCTGTTTGCTCATTCTGATACCTCATTTCCCTTTTTCGATACACCATTTTCCCATTTCACCCCTTTTTTGGTCTGGAAGTTAACTTCGGCGACCTTGACCTTGACTTGGGCGAACTTGACCTCCAATAGGCAAACCTTCCCACCCATAGGCAAACCTGACCTTCAATAGGCGAACCTACCGATCAATGGGCGAACCTGCGCTTCAATAGGTGAACCTACCCATCAATGGGCGAGCCTGACCTTCAATAGGCGAACCTTCCCTTCAATAGGCGAACCTGCCCTTCAATAGGTGAACCTGACCTGCAATTGGGTGAACCCGACCTTCCTCCAATCATTTTGCATCCTTTGTTCACCTGTAGCCTGCATTTCAATCCATCAACATTTCCTAAAAGTCATCATTTTATCGACCAAACCACATAGATGCTTCTTAGAGCATCATTAGAGTCCATATTGATCATTAAATCATTTATCCCAATCATCTTGACTTCTTTTCAAGGGTTTTGATTTTTATGCAAAAACTTCCAGAGGCCATAACTTTTGACTCGGGTGTCCATTTGGGTTGAAATTTTATGGGTGGTTGTGTTATGAGGTGGCATGTAGATTCCCAACCGACCCTTCGTCGATTGGCCCCCATTTTGACACATTTTCGGGGCTTCAAACTTTCATCTTGACCCTCAAAATTGCAATTTAGTGTTTTTTTTTAGTTTTTGAAAAATAGTTTTTGTTAATAACGGAATGCATGTCTTAGATTTTAGATGTTAGTTGGCAATTCATCCTACCTTAGTTTAGGGAGTTTTTTGGAAAAAATTGAACTCTCAAAGGTATGCTTGTGAAGTTTCCTAAAATGGCAAAATTTGACAATTTTTGAAAACTGCCAAATCTGACAAAATTTGATTGTCAACACCTTACACCATCTAGTTAAAACCCCTGAACTTGGTTTAGAATCAATCCTATCATATCCTTCGATCCAATCCCAATCTAAGCTCTAATCCAATCCTAATCTAAGCTTCAATCCAATCTAAATTTGAGCTTTAATCTATTCCCAATCTAAGCTTAAGCTAAAACCTGATTTGATCTTTAGTCCATTGCCATCCAGGATCTCCTTCTTCAAATTCATCCTATTTATCCTTTCATCACATTTTCTTTCCTTCTAATCATTCGTTCCCATATTTTCAAAATGTATCCACCTAATCTAACATCATGAATCCTTATCCTTCACCAATGCAACCAAAGATAGTAGTCAATGAAAACCCTAATTATGTTGACGACGATAATGAGAATCTTGTTGATCAGGAGGTATATGACAAGATCCCCTTGATGTTATCATTTCTAGTAAGCTTTCCCCAACCGCTTTCCAAACTCCAATCACTCATCCAAGCTATCTTGTTCCATCTTCATCCACACCTAATAACGCCCCTTAAGCTACCTTTGACAAGGGATATCTATTATCTTCCTCACCCGCATATCCATCATATCCTTCCTCTACATCATCTTCTTATCCAACATCCATGTCTTCTTATCCTAATCCAGTATCCCAACATCCCTATTATAACCCCCCATCCACATCCTCCTATTTCAATCCTTCATCTGCATATGCCCACTATCCTAATCCTCCATAACAATCTACCTATCCTAATTCAACATCCACATCTTCCTATCCTTACCCTGCACCCACACCTTATCCAACATCCACATATTCCTATCCTTACCCTACACCCACACCTTCTTATCCAACATCCACATCTTCCTATCCTAATCCACCATCCATGTCCTCCTATCTTAATCCACCATCTCAATCTTCCCATCCTAATCTGTTGTCCCAATACCTCTACTGCAATCCACCACCCATATCCTCTTGTCCTAATCCACCGTCCATGTCTTCCTATCCTAATTCACCATCCCAATCTCCCCCTCTTAATCCACCATCCCAATATCCCTATCTTAATTCCCTATCTACTTCCTCCAACATTAATCCACCATCCACATCTTCCTATTCTAATCCGTTATCACAATATTCTTACCTTAACCCTCCATCCAATCCTAATCCTTCGCTTACCCTTAGTATTCCATCTAATCTCATTCCTCAATCTAATCCTAGTCCACATATCCATAATCCTTCATCCACTCCTATCGCACCATCTAAACCTAGAGTATGCACAATTCTCACTCCATAAGTTTTCCAAGGACTTATGACAAAGAAAACATCCCCAACTCCACACCTTGAAACCATGGAACCATGCCATCCCAATCCATCATCCACGGTTACTAGTGATGAGACCCTTCTCCAGCTCACACCTATCATTGATGCTACCACCCCTAACACCACTTAAACCAGTGAAACCATCAAACCCACCAAATCCATTGAGCCCCCATATCCTACTCCTAGATCCACCCAATCTGACAAAGACACTTACGTCTGATCCACTCCTCCCACTCCTAGTATCACCGAAATCCATCCTCATGAACTTCATGAATCCCCCATTCTTCCATCTTCCCCACTTGAGGAGTCCCTCCAACACTCTGTCACCTTGCTATCCACACAAGATGAGTCATACCAAGAGCTTGATCAAAAGTATACTGACATATCCCCTTCTCTGAACCAAGATCACACCATTCCATTTGGTCCACCTTAAGATAACAGTCTTTCATCCCCTTCAGCCCATGATCCCCTCATCACTCAAGATCCAATCACTCCATCAAAGGAGCCTTTATCACTTGCTACCATAAATCCAGATCCTATCATATTGCCTAACCCCTCTCCTAATACCTTACCACTCACTCCTCCCAATCAAGATATTGTTTCCCCATCATCTCCATCTGATGATCCTCCATCATCACCTAGCCCTACCATTTCAACGCCACTTTTATATCCCCTTGGTACCATTACACTTATCCATGGTGGTTTCCTTATAGAAGAAAAACAAAGCATATACACCACCCACCCTCCTCCACCTAATAATGGACCTGCATCATGTTTCCAAAATAACAAGAATCCTATCATGGATCGAATGCTCAAGAGCATGAACTATCAAGGAAAAGGTTTAGGCCTTCATGAGCAAGGTATTTTAGAGCCCATCCAAGTCGAAGAACACCCTTACACATGTGGTCTTGGTTATACCTATCAAGACTTGCAATCCAAAAATGTTGGTACAACCTCTATCCATCCTCGACGAGCCTCTTCCACGAGAATAAAAGACTCCTCCCATCGCTCCACAAAATCATTTGTCACCATTCCCCCTCCATCGTATCACCTCAAAACAACCATCCATATTCCTCCTTCATCTTCCAAATCCATTTTGGGTCCTTATATCCCTTCATCCACTATCCCCCATCCTTCATCTACTCCATTTATTTTGGAACCTTATGTCCCTCCATCCACCATCACACATCCTCTAGCCGCTAAGTCCATTTTGGGCCCTTATACCCCACACTTACCTCCTCCATCCCATCCTACTCATCCTTTGATCCACCCATCACCTATCCATGTCACTCATCATGAACATCCCACTCTCATGTTCCCTAATTAGGATCAACAAAGGAATGAAACTACACATCCTCTGTCCACATATCATCCCCAAAATCCAACCTCCATCACTCCATCCATGTTTCCTCCACACCATCCATCTCCTCGAAACCCATCCCAATACTGTTAAAAGGACTTTGGATGCTAAAGTAAAAATACATAAACCTAAATATCCACATGAATCTAAATCCCCTCATGTCTCCTTAAAAATACATGTTGACAAAAAGAAAAATCCAATCCAAAATCCAAATCAAACCCACAGGCCACAAAGGCCTACCAAAGCAAAGATCAAAACCATGTGGATCCCAAAGAAAAAATATGCAATGCCTTCAAATGAAAATTTTGTAACAACATCCAAAGTTGTTAATCCAAAAGCTAATCATACACTCCTTCCATCTCCTAAATTTGTTTTGGGTCCTTATGTCCCAAAATTCACTATCCCATCTCCTCTATTATCCCCACATCGTCCATCCATTAATACTCCTATCTTTGGAGACACGTCAAATTGACATAATGCATTCAACTAGGTCATATTCATCCATTCGGAAAATAAATCAAGTTTATTTATCAATCTCCTAAAGTCATCATCTTAAATCAAATAAATCAAACTTATCATCAACCTTTTTAATCAAATAAATCAAACATCCATCATAATGCATATTCCATCCTTCTTGATTTAAATAAATCAAATATCTAAGTCAAAGAGGTCAAACTCATCCTAATCATCATCCTAGCTAATTAATCCCGATCTAATGCTAATCTCACCCACTTGCATTCTCTAGATTTAGCCACTTGCACATATAAATCAATTTATTGATTTATTAAATCCAAGATTTTCCATCAACATGGCATTTATGGGGAATATTCCCTCAACTTTGAATTCAAAGGCAAGTTGATTTGTCCCTCCAACATTGCATTTATTGCTCATTTTCTTGTCCCCCACTTAGCATTTACTCTCAAATTTGAATTCAAATTCTCCCTCTCATGGGCACATTTCCCTAATCTTGCACATCCATTGGCCTATCACATGATGACAAGTGTCCTTCTTTCATTGGTCCAATCTTAGTCCCACATTGGTCTCTCTTCAACACTTAGCATTTTGAAAATCCTTAAATAGAAGCTTCAACATTGAGCAAATCCTCCACAATCTCTTGCAAGGTCACTCTCTTCATTTGAGAATTGATCTTGTCCATTTCACTTCACAACTCCATCATCTACACAACTTGATGCAAGGTCATTCTCTTTGAGAACTGATCTTGTCCATTTATCATCTCCATATCCATAGAAATTTCATCACTAGCTTATCAATCAAGGATTGGGAAAGGGTCACTAGCACATGTGACACCAATCCACTATGAGATGAAGTTGATTCAAGTTGTTTGTATGCTTATTTGGTTTTTCTTGTTGTTTTAATATCTTACTTAGCATATCTAACATGTTTCATTATCTCATAGGGATGTTGAGGATTATTTTGGTTTTAAAATACTAACCATATGCAGATTTTTGCATCCACATCTATCATTTCACATTCACCACCATATGTGCCAATGTTGGTCCCGAACTCATCACCCTATCACACACCTACCCCATCATTCCATCCATACCCTTTCCAACATCCCATCCATTATCCCACATATCTCCCCCATCATAGCCCTTTAATCCATTCTCTTGCATAATCCATTTATCCTAATAAGATTGTACCAACATCCAATAGTCATTTCACACATTGGCTCTTAATACCTTCTATGGAACTTGATACTTGAATTCCTTCATCCATCTCCTTATCACATGTCTTCTACATACACTTATCCACATCCCTATCTATATCCATCTCCATCCACATTCTATCCAAAAAATCCAAAAAATTCAAAAAAGTCACAAAAGTTAAAAAAAAATCAGAAAAATAAAAAAAAAGTAAAAAGAAAAAATAGTCCAATGGTGAAAATTTGGCAAACAAGCCTTTGGATAAGTACCATGATGAAAACCTAGAAAATAGGTGTCATGCATAAATCCCCATCTGTCTCCTTCCACAATTGGGGGTAGCTTCATCTCCTTCATCCTTTTCCTCCATCCCACCTACCTACCACATCCTACCCATCATATCCCATTTATCTGCAATCCCTCAATCCTCCTGGTGATCTTAATCAAGACAGGGGAACCTATATATGCATGCTTTGGACATCTCTTGGTATACATTCCCTTCATCCATACCCTACTATATTCCTTATCTACATCCATCTACTTTCTTTGTCCACATCATGCTACCATCAGCCTCCCTTCCTTATCTAGGCATCCAATATGCATCCATCTCCCTCCATCATCCAACCATCATATCCTCTTCCATTTATCCACTTTATCTTCCCATCCATTTGTCTTCCATCCCTCCTACCTCATCACACATGACATATCTAGAGTGGGGGCACCTATCTTCCTTTGTAGCATAAGTCCTTGGAGACATCCTTCATCTATCACAACATCCCTTCCATCTTCCCATCCAAACAATCCCTCCCATCTCCTCATCCTTATCTTTCCATCCAAACCATCTCTTCCATCTCCCTATTATTATCTTCCTATCCATCCAAACATTCCCTTTTGTCTCCCCATCATTATCTTCCTTCCCATCCAAATAATCCCTCCCATCTCCCCACCCTTATCTTCCTATCCATCCAAACAATCTCTTCCATCTCCCCATCATTTATCTTCCCATCTAAACAATCCCTTCTATCTCCTCATCCTTATCTTTCCATCCAAACCATCTCTTCCATCTCCCCATTATTATTTTCCTATCTATCCAAACAATCCCTTCCATCTCCCCCATCCTTATCTCTCTATCCATCCCCTCATCTTTATCCTCATCCCATCTCCTACTCCCTTGTCATTGGTATCTAGCTATAGGCTTCCCTCCTACAACCCAATGTAATCTATCTCATTGTCATCACTCCCACTTCTTTTGCACATCTTTCCAATCTCCTATCACTTTTCATCACTCATCTATCCATCATATCATTCTCCCAATTTGTCTCCTAATCATTTGAATAGCTATCCCATCCCTGAGCTTTGTAGAATCGTCATCATCCAATCCAATCCAATAGGTCTATCTTGTCTCATCGTATTAGTCCTATCATTTTATCCACTTATGCTGGTCATCTCATCATCCTTTATCCATCATTTGTATTTAGTCAATTTTCAAACTACATTGCCCTTGTGCTTTCACATAGGCAAGTTCAATTATTTGATCCACCCTCGGGGCTTTTTTCTGTCCTATCTTGGTCATCCATTAAGGTCTCCATTGTCCTCTTTCCACTTTTATCCATGGTCAATTGTCAATCTTTTATTGAACTACGAGGGCTCTGCGCTTTCACGTAGGCAAGGCTAATCTTAGATCGGCCCCCAAGCCCTTAGGTTGTTAGGGAATGCCAGTCTTGTGTCTTATGTTTATGTCGTGTCATCAAGTATGTCCTTATCTAACTGGTTCTTCCCAAATGAGATCCACTGATATCATAAGATCCAATTAGTTTTGGAATATCCTGTGTCATATCAATCTCTTAGTTTAGTATCCATATTTGGTCTTAACATGATGCATCCTTCCTAATAGACCTCATCGACCCCATCCATCCTCTTGATCCTATGACAAAGGATGTTTGAAATTGATTGCGATCTTTTGATATTTTTGGTTTTTATTTATCATTTGAGCTCCCTATCATCACTTGTCAGGGTAGCCATGATCCATCATATTTGGATGCATTTTGACTAGTCAACATAGGGACATATCTTGATCTTTTTTCTTTGTTCATATCTTCCTAGTTGTCCCATGTAGTACCCACCAAGATCCCTGAGGTCTTGTGTTATGCTGGAGCATCCTTTTGTGCTTGTAGTTATTCCAATGCCTAGCCCAACCAAGGTCTTTGCAACTTTGGGGTGTTGGGATAGCTTTCTTGTTTGTTGTGTTTGTTTTATGCATTAGACACGAATTAGCCTTGGTTCCACATACCCTGACATCTTGTGTCTTGTGCTATAGCAAAAATCAGTGCACCAAAAATAGAAAATTGCATTAGGATTGCATTTCATCTCCCCTTCCATTATATTGCATGTATCCTCCATCCCTTCTCTATCCAACCCATGACCTATGATTTTGGTTGTACAAATATTCATCCCCCCATGTCCCTTTCTTCTTAGGATTATCCTCATCTCTTCAATCTTCTTAGAATAATATAGATAGGTTATTCTAAGCAACTTGTACCCCATCATTTTTTATTCCTTTCATTCATCTCACATCTCAATCCAATCCTCATCAATTCAATCTAGCACAAATCATCTCATCACATCCTTGGTCTTGTTCCTCGCCTTGCTACAAGCCTTGATCCAATCATCATCATCATTAGGATGTTACCTCTCCCCATCCTTTGGTGTTGTTTTAGGATGTATCCTTCCCTCATCAACAACACTCATCAGGATGTATCCTTCCCTATCCTCATGTTATTTCAAGATCTATCGTTCCCTCATCAACAACACTCTGTCCATCATCAACCCATTTTAGCTTGTAGCTTGATTGGGGCAACATCACCTTTGTCCTTAAATCCCTTTGTGCTTGACTTCCTCCTTTCACTCATCATCCTTCCGTACCCATCACTTTGTATCATCTTCCTCACCTCCCATTTCATCGTCTCATCCATTTTGAGAGCACACCCATGTTCTCTTGAACCCGCATGTCCTCTCGAGGGGGCATCCTCAATTCCTAATCTTCATCTTTACTCCCATAATCCTTCTTCCTAGTCACTCCTTTGTTAACTGGGGAATCTTTCTCAATCTTCCTATAGTGCCCCTCCAGTCGTTACTATTATGTGTTTAGATTTGTATATGTGTTAGACAATACCTTTACTATGATAGACATTGATATTTGTTATTGTCTTATGATCGCTGGCTTTAGAGCGATGTGGATGTTATACTGTGATGAGATGATGCACTATATGGATGTGATGTTTCATGTCATGCTTTTGATTAGCATAGTTGTTAATATTAATATATGCTTATCTGTTGATTAATGATGCTTTACTTTCATCAGTCTTGATGTGATTGTATAGGTGAAGGAGACAATATTACATCACTCGCATGCGAGCACTCTGTGATTCTGTGATTTCTCTTCATGGTGTGACTGTTATGTTTTATCCATGTATGTTATTCGTTTTGATTACAAGATTGCAAGTACAGGACATTGTCTCCACCTAGTTTCACAAGTTTGAGCATGTCCATAATCCAACACTATTGTGGATTGGGAGATAGTAATGAAGTTTCCTTGTCAAACCACAACCCTGTCATAGTGTGTCGTCAGTTTGTGTCTGGTTTGTTGTTGAGTCATGTTGTCTTTGATGTTTTGATAATTTATTATTGGTGGGAAGTATATGTGAAAATTAGTGATTGTATGTTTTAAATGTTCTTTATTTATTTTGGAGTAAAGTTATTAAAAAACTTTTAATTTAATTTAATTAACTAAATTTGTAGCATTAAATTTATTTATTAAGAAATAATCTAATTAAATAAATTTAGTTGTTGAGTAAATAAACTAATCAATTCAAGTTTATTACAAATAGCTTAATTGTATTTGTAAAGTGCATAAAGTAAATGATTTAAATTCTATTTTGGAATTTAAATTTTGTTTTAAAGATTAAAGAAAAACATTTTGTAAATGCATGAAAAAATATTCATAGTGATTGAAAAGAAAGATATTTTAATTTTGACTCAAGTTGCTGAAAATATTCAAAAATATCTTATAGTGTTGAAAGATATTTATTTTTAAAATAAGGAAATATCTTAAATTGGCTGCTAAAATGGGACAGCGTTTTCTTGTATTTTTCTATACATTCTGATTTTGGGTATGAAGATTTGGAAGGAACTGAATTTTGGATTTGGCAAGGAAGCACACACCAAACCTGATTTTCCCACTGCAATGCAGTCCCTTTAATCATTAATTTTTTGTAGAAGCTTTGATTTTGTTGGTTAAGGTTTTGGGCCGTTTGTCAAATTTTGAAAATCTTTGTAGAAAAATGAGAAATTCCTCGTGCAAAACAAATTTAACAGTAGAAAAATTGAAAGAGGAACAAAATTAACCTATGTGTTTGGATTTGGAGATTTCCATTATAATATAGAAATTGAAATTAAAAAATTGTGTTGGAAAATTCTTTTAGTGTAATTTTTCTGTAGAAGAAATTGTCTAATTTAACTGTAAATTGAAATATATATATATATATATTCTGATAATATATATAAATCTTTTACCGAGAAATTTTATGTTAAAATTATTTTATTTGTATTTGTCAGAGAGCCGCGATGACAAATTTTAAAAGGGAATTTTTTATAAAAAAAAATTAAATGATTTTTTTAGGAAGGTTAGCTACTCCCCACAACCGCTTCCCATGGGGAAGGTTGAGGCAAGAAACAAGCCCACCACAAACACCCCACAAGGGGAGTGGTCAGGTGGCAAAATTTCCACAGGACCTCGCCCCCCGCTTGGGGTCAAGGGTCTTTCGGATTTGTTTTTATTTTATTTTATAATATAAATTTTATATTTATATAATATATATATTATATATATTATTTTATGTAATATGTATATTTATATATATATATATATGATTTTTATAATTTTAATAAAATATATGTATATATATATATTATTTTTAATATATTATATATATATGTATATTTTATTTGCATTTTTAATGGGTAAATATGTGGGTTATATTTAATGATTTAAAATTTAAATTATTTTTTTATAAATATATATTTAAATATGTATATATATAGTTGTATATACATTGAGTATATAATTATATATATATATGTTTAATATATATATTTATGGTTAAATATAATGATTTTAAGATTATTTTATGAGATGCAAAAATTGATTTTATAATAAAATGAATTTATTTTAAAAAATTGATTTTGATCATTTTGTGTAATTAAGGGAAATGGACAATGTGCATATGGTTAAATAAATGAATATTTAAATATGAGAAATGAATATTAAATTTATATAGAAACACAATTTTTATTTAAATGAATATTAATTAATAGAGATGCATGTCTATAGTAGTGATTTATAATAAAATGATTTCAATGGGGAAATGAGATTTTTATATTTAAATATTATTGGGAAACTGAAGTAAACCTTTAGATTTAAATTTATGATTGCTTGTCAAATGCACAAGTAGTTATTAAATAAGGGAATGATTTTAAGGGAAATGGTTATTCATTTTAGATGAAAGAATTTTTTTTAAGAAAACTATTTTTATTTATTTATATTTCTTATTGGTTGCAAACGAATTTATAATAAGATTAGTTAATTTCATATAATGTGTAATTGAGGAATTATAAAGTTAAACAATTAGTTATGATTTGTTCTTATCCTATGAATGAAATTTTCTCAAATTAGAAATAATTGAGCAAGGTATTATTTTGATTGTTCGCATGCAATATGCAATTGTCTTATTTGGATTTAGAATATCCTAATATTAGATTTTATTTTTTGCTTGAAATTGTTTTAAAGTTATGTTTCTCTCATTCTCATTGTTGGGGAAAATTGAGTTATTGTTTATGTAAGACTTCTAGATGTGTCTGCTTTGTGGTGGGGCTGCAACTTGTGTTCGTTTGGCTTTTGAGTTTACTTGGGTAGTGCACGTGGTTATAGTCAGTTGAACTTCCAGTTATTACGAACGGGAAATGTGATATGGTATGGGTACCCATTTACTACGAACAGGTTGTGTGACCTTATGGCTTAAGGTTGATATTTGTTATCAATTTTGTGCTTCTAGTCTACCCATAGTATTGTGGATTTGAATCTTGTGTTGTCAGTAGGAGAGTGGCTCTTTGTGGGGGTCTGACACCCAAAGGGGCGCCAGGGTAACTCACTTAGGGTTTAATAAGTGATAACTTAATTAAATATGTTAGGGAAAAATTGTAGTTTAAACACTTATTTAATGCCTCGCTCATGGACTCAAGGGATAGTAAAGACTTGGGATGAGACGAGAAGGCCTGGAATGGCATGATCGATATCTTATTTTTTGGAAAGATAGTCGATTATGCATTGGATTGCATGTTGGGGCCAGGTATCATAAGAGGTCACCAGGGTAACCCAAGATGGGGGTCAAAGGCTAGAAAGATATGCTAGGGTAACCCGTGCAACTCTGTGATGACACTCCTATGAAAACCGTTAGTCAGTCAATTTGTTGTATTGTGCAGTTGATCATTGTTATCTGGAAGCATTGTAACCATTATGTAAGTTTTGTACTTATGTAGTTTAGTATTGTTTTTTCCTGTGTCTAGAGGTTGTAGGATTTGCCTAGGAAGCTCTTTTACTATCTCCTAGCATGGGGGTTGGTCCTTCGGGTACCACATGGTTGGGTGGAACGCGCACCTTACACCGTTGGGTCCCAAGTTCTTGTTTGTGATGACAAGTACTTCATGATTGGAAAGCTCGTGTGTACTAGTGAATTTGTAATTCTATCATGTTCTCTCTTGCATATGTTGGATACCTTATAATTTGTATTGTATCACTCCTCAATTGTATTCAAGGAGAATTTTTTGTAAATTGTAATTGTAACATCTTTATATAAACTATCTCATTTGGAAATGAGTGATGTAATTGAATATTGAATGAATGCAATGTATGAATGGATCGTTATTGTACTTTACATTTTATGTGATGTATCTTAATATTGATAGATGCATGATTTTTAATTCATGAGTAATAATCCTATGTTATGTTTAGTAACTTTTGTTAGTAATGGGGTTTGTAAGTAAGCGTTGTCTCATACCTTAGAGAATGTTTGGTTTACCTTGTTTAATTACACAATCACTTTTAAAAAAAAATTATTCAGTTTCGTTATGTTTGTAACATTCTCTAGGGTTTCGAGGCGGGCATTACACTTCCCATCTTCTTCTTGGTCTTATCTTTTAATATTTTTTGAAATGATGCTAATTCGTAACACCATCTCAAAGAGGGGAAAAATGTAGACACCCAAGCTTGACCACTTCTGCATGGTCAAATCCATCTTTGTTATTCATCTATTTCATTGATATTAATTAAATCATTTATTTAATTAATATTTCACCTTTTGCCTAAGGTTCCTAAAGTATTTAATTTACTTTACCTTTCATCCTTTTCTCTAAATTAAATAAATGCATCAATTTATTTAATTTAGTCATTTAACCTTTTGGAATTTAAATCAATTTTAAATTCTTCTTTTTCTCTCTCCTTGTCACATCTTCTATAACCCTTTTCTAATCTAGAATAGTCTAATTGATTCATGATTAGGATGTGCACACCCTTAATCAGGATTAATGTCACATCCTCCATACTCTCCCACTTGCCTCTAATCCCTCTTTAACCTCCTTAATCACTAATTTTCACAACCTTAATCTAATCACATGCCATTTTTGGCATGTCCTTCAAGTCAACCCTTCATAAGTGCTTTCATTTTTAAGCACTTGACCTCTTCCCCATGTGAATTTTAAATTCACATTTATTTATCCAAGGTTCTTCTCTTCCCTAGGTGGGTCTCATGTGTCACATCAATCACATGTGACATGTTCCTCCTTTATGAGGACCTTGTTTTCTCCTCTGAGCAATGCCCAATCATGTGAATTTTAAATTCATATTTATTCATCCAAGATTCTCCCCTTCCCCATGTGATTCCTCACTTGTCACCATCACTCACATGGGGAGGTACTTGCAAGTACCTCCACCTCACATATACCTTTTCCACCTCATGTGTCCTTGTGACACTTCACCTGCCACATGGCAAGATGTGAGGACTTGTGAGTCCTCAACTCAACACAACCCTTCATCTTGCCCATGTTGGAAAAATCTCAACCGTCCATTTCTTTCTAGAGGCATTTCCCCTAAAATAGAGGGTTTTTGGCTTCATTCATTAACAATCACATTATGCACTCATCCATTCAAGCATTCAACCAACTCTCAAGCTTAACCATTCTCATCCACCATTGTTGAATCCTCAAGCTCTTGCATCCATTTTGTTCATCTCATCAAATACCCACATACCTCATTTGAATCCTTATCAAATATTCATCATTTTGCATCCCATTTTAGCACTCTTTCCATCAAGGAGCATACACAATATCAATCATCAAAGCTCCAACCAAAGATCAACTTGAACAAGGTAAAAATTTGTCTTCTTTTTATCTTTCTTTGTTTGAGTTAACGTAGCCCTATCTTGAGGTGTTAAGTGTTGTTTGTTGTCTTTTGCATATTGTTTTGCATCATTTAGATAGGCTAAAAACTCTTTATCACACCTTCATCACAGGTTCGTAAAGAAAGGATTTGAAACCCTTCCTCTGAAGTGGGAATAATATTGACCTTCCCCTTGTGTGGGGGCATATTATTCCTTTTGAATTCCTTGATGAAGTGAACATATTTTAAAAGGATCCCTTGATAATAGATTGATTTGAGAAAGAGAAAATATCTACATGTAGACTGTGCATCCCTTGAGTGGACCCCTTCTTCACAACAGGTTCCCAAGGGACCCCTTTTAAAGTCCTCCAAATTGTTGGCAGTCTGTGTGACTATCCACTTACTCGCCTACGTGGAAGCTTCCTAACTCTATGGAGTCCACTTTTTTAGGTTTCCTCAATGCAAGAGATCTTGGGGTATACCTCCTTGTAGGTCTAAGAGCCTGTAGGGCACTTCCTTTGAGCTTCCTCCATGCGAGAGATCTTGGGGGTGGTTCCCTTGCAGATTTGAGAGCATGTAGGGTGCTTTCTTGGGTTTCCTCCATGTGAGAGATCTTGGGGGTTACCTTCCCTACAAGTCTATGGGTCTGTAGGGTGCTTCCTTAGGTATTCTTCATGTGAGATATCTTGAAGGATACTTTCCCTATAGGTCTACGGGTTTTTAGGGTGCCTTCCTAGCTTCCTCCATGTGAGAGATCTTGGAGGACGCTTCCTGGGTATCCTCCATGTGAGACTTCTTGGGGGACACCTTCCTTGTAGATCTATGGGCCTGTAAGGCACTTACCTCATGGGGCTTCCTTCATGTGAAAGATCTTGGGGGTTGCCTCCTTGCAGGTCTGCAGGTCTGCATGACACTTTCTTTCTTCAACTTCATAGTTCCAAGAAGCTATGAAGTCCTTTGCTTGTTCTGTACCTTTAGTTTTGTCAGATCGTGGTCTGCTTCCTTGATGGTTCAGGTATACATTTCTAACCTTACTCCTTCCTTGATCTACTTTATCAAAGCACTCATAAGAACTCATGCTCTCTAAAGTGGCAGCAAAATGTATAAGAGTGAATTTGCACCCCTTATGCAAATTCCACTTTTTCCTTTTTCCACCTTAGAAAACCAAGTTCGAAGGATTAATTACACCTAAGCCTACAACTTTCATCCCACTTGGCACCTGTTTTGAGCTTCAGTGGGGGAATTTCTGTTAGGAACGCTTGCACGACTCGTAGACGTCCGCATAGTGTGCTTACGACCCTAGAAGATTCTTGCGGCTAAAACTGCAAAGGCATTACACTTCTCATTGTTGGTCAATTTGTAACGCCCTCTATAGCCAACCGACCTGAATATGGTCATTTCCTTCACTCTCTCCTTCAAATTGACTCCTCCAACAAGCATTTCATCTTCTAAGCTTTCATCTCAATTCACTCACACTCTTAGCATTCTAGCAGCACTCTTGAACTCCATTGTAGCAACAACCTCACTCCATCACTTCAGTAGAGCACATTTGTGACCACACCATTGTAGTAGAGGCTCGAGTACTCTCATTCTCTCCCCCATCAACCTTGAGTGATTTTGGTGGAGGTGGTAAGCTTCCCATTCCTCTCCTCTATTACTTGGTAGAGTAAGCACATTTATTGTTTTGTAGTGCTTTAGTGTTCTTTATTACGTTATTTTCTTTATCTCACTTTCTTGGCTATCCATGGAGGTGGAAACACCTAAATGGGGGCTTGACTGAGGTAGGCCCCTATATAGCCACCCAACATTTTTCCTCCTCTTTGTGTGTAGGTGAACGTTCTTTTAAGGAGCTAGCTGGCGAATGAGTTTCCTTGTGAGATCATCTTTGCCACTCTAACTCTTGCATTTTTATTTTATCACATTAGAGAGTATTTTGTTTACTTAATCACATTATTTTGGACCTTTAGTAGTAGTTATCTATGTCATTAGATTGTTTTCCTAGGTTCAACCTTGTCTCTTTAGTTGTCTAGTCATACAGATGCTAGGGCACTTGAGAGACACTAGCATGTCGCGCTATCGTCCAAGACCGTGCTTCTGTCCTTGGGTAGAGAACTTCTTGAGGTGTAGCGTTGAACCTAAAAATTGGCTTGCCTAGCCCCACCTTGCATTTCAGGTCTATAGGGTGATTGAAGGACCTTAAATTCCTCATCATTCTTGTCTTGCATTCCCCAACATCTTGTTAAGCTGAGGTAAGTTAGGGCAACCTTCTGCTCTTGGCCCTTCGTGACCTGGGGCCTTGAATGTGGTTGGTCCCCCTCTCTTATAGTTATTTATCTTAATAAGAGAGATACACCACAATACACTTCCTTGTTGATCTCCCACAACTCGAATACTTTCATGCACCTACAAATAACACAAAATAAAACTACCATCTCATGGCTCCAATATATAGAACTTGTTGGAGGCAAAATCGCACTAGTAAACCAAAACAAGAGGTACCAAAACCACTTGCAAAAACCCATGCCCCTTTCTTAGAAGACCAAGAGTCATGATAATATATTAGTTAATGTGCACAAGGCCCCAACATGGGTTCCTAACTCATAGCCTCTTCAACTTCTTCCATTCAAGATGTTTTTTATAATTGTTCAACTTCTAGATGGAGAACCAATGTACACCTGTTTCCCTTCAAACTCGGGTGCCCCACTCATCACCTTTCTCATTCCCAATGTGGATGCCTAGGAGGGATAATTTGTCCTCTAGTGATGTGTAACCTCCACTAACATTAAATTTCCTCTTGAAAATATAATTATAATATTGCCAATATTAAATGAATTTCTCACATGTCCTCTAAGACACTTTCTTGGAAACATGAAGACATAAAAATGACATAGGTTGCAAGGTTATGTCACCTAGCCTAACATTCTCCCACTTGACATTATACATTACAATTACATCCAAAAGATACAAATAATAATTTAAGTATAGTGATCAAGGCCCATGGCCTTCCTGCACCATGGGAACTTATTTGTGGTCACTAGCTTTGTGAGAGAATTTGCAACATTATCCAAAGTGTCAATCGTATCAATGAAGACCAAGTACCAGTCTCAACCATTTCGCACACAAAGTGATACAGAACATCAACATTCCTAGTACGTGCATGATACATAGGGTTTTTGGATAAACAAATAGCACTCTAACTGTCATATCAAATCCTCATTGTCCTACAATCAAAACCAATGTCATTACCAAGTCTTTGTAACCATACCACCTCCTTAGAGGCATGTGCAACAGCCATATACTCTACTTCGATGGTGGAAAAAGAAACTATAGGTTGCCTCTTACTCATCCAACTCATTTCACCTCTAAAAAAAGTAAATACATAGTTGTTAGTGGACTTTCAACTATCTAAGTCAACTACCCAATTTGCATCAACAAAATCTTATATATCCAAGAACTTGGACACATCATCAATACCATGGGGTGCTGCCACAATAATGGGTTACACTTTTTGGGACATCCTGATTTTTGCCTGAAATCACATATTTTTAGAAAATACAATGATTTATGACTTTAAAGGTTCCATTTAAATTATTTTAATTAAATAGGGATTGATCAAACCCCCTTAGATCAAACCCCCTTGGATAGAACCTTGTTAGATTTAAACCATACCTATAATCGAGTCTCCTCTACACCTATCAAAATGTTGATAAAAAACCACTTTTGATTTACCTTTTGGGTGATCAAATGAATTCATTTAAAATTTATGTTTTGTAAGCCTACAACCCTTATTATAAGCTTCCCAAAAAGTATAATTTTAAATATGTTTAATTTGATTATTATATTTATTTTTTATTTCTTGTGAATGTAGGATTTTCAATGAACATCAAGTTCTTTATTTCACACATACAAAAAAATAGAAAAATAGAGAAAAAAATTCTAAAAAATACATGTGCACTAGGTATTGATGTCCTTATTCCAAAAAAAAAAAAAAGTTAATTCAAATGAATACAAAAAAATTATGCGCCAAAGTACACCTCTGTCCAAATTATAATTACGCTGACTTGGAAAATTAATTAAAAAAAAATGTAACAAAAAATTATGAAAAAATATCCATTCCCTAGATATTGGTGTGAAAAATTTGTATTTTAAAAATTAGAATTGTATCCTATCTATAAAAAAGTTACATGGGCCAAAGTAAACATCACTTTTTAAAAATGCTGATTAGTAGAAAAAATAAGTTATTAAAAATTACATAAAATGATTCACAATTTATTTTTTAATTTTTTTAAAAAAATATAATTAGAATCTACACAAAATATCTAACAAATAACTAGTTTGATTCATCTTCAAAACTTTAATGGTTTAGCTGCTTTAGGTGTAAGAAAGTGAATGTTTGGTGAAAAATCTTGATTTTAATGTCAAGTTTGGCCAAAACGTAACCCATTATTGTGGGATCACCCCATGATAAACCAAACACTAATCATAAGTTCCATGCAATTATCTTAGAAACACCCTCTTACAAAAGTCCAATGCTCTTTACTAGGGTTAGATATAAACTTACTTAAAACCCCCATTGCTTGGGTTATCTCTAGTCTAGTGCAAACTATTGCATACATTAAATTACCAATGAAACTAGCATAAGGAACCTTAGACATATCTTCAAAACAATCATCATAATTAGGACATATATCTAAGCTCAACTTTGTACCAACTAGAAATGGAATATTAACTAACTTACAATCATGCATATTAAACCTTCACAAAATTATATCAACATACTTACTTTCACTTAACCAAAGCATTTTTTGAATACAATCTTTGTTGATTTCCATCCCAAGAATATATTTTTCAACCTTTAAGTCCTTCATATCAAACATGTCAAAAATATGTGCCTTGATTTCCCTAATCATCACCTTGTTGTTACCCATGAATAAAATAAAATATCATCAACATACAAGACAATAATTAGAATCTTATCATCAATAACCTTAATATAAACACAATGATCCTCCTCACTCCTAAGAAAACCCAACTTCAATGCAAAAGTATCAAATTTTTGGTACCACATCCTAGATGACTATTTCAAACCATACAAATATCTCTTCAACCTACAAACCAACTATCATTTTCCTTTCACAAAAAAAACCATTGCATATAAATTTCCTCCTCAAGAACTCCATGCAAGAAAGTAGTTTTAACATCCATTTTCTCTATCTCAAAATGATGATCTATTTTATTTTCCCAAACACATAATATTCTCAAAAATAATTTTTACCAATAAAATAATTAGAAATACCATCAACCAACTATTTTTTAGATTAGTTTGAAGTATTTTTTCACCTATCTAACCCAATCTATGATGCTACAATGTACATGCAATTTTAGTGTTAGTTACATTGGCAAAGTTACATAAAGTGGAGACATTTGGCCTAAACAAAGTCCCTATCCGATATCCTTTAGCTATCACCAAACTCCCTTGTACCAACCTACAACCAAACTTGTTGAATGTCACAGGGTAAGTGCACCAAGATGGTTCCCAAAAAGGGGGCTTAAGTGGCCACTTTTTTTTTCTTCTGAAATCAGGAAATGTTGACCTTGGACGTGAAATTAAGGATAGTTACACTCAAAATTTTGAGATGGAACAAAAAACAAGGATCGAAGTGCTCTGATTCTACTTTCTAAACTACTAATTTATTTTGAAAATGGTTGAGATTAAGGGTTCAAAAAGAGGGACAAAAATAAATTGGTGTTTTTTTTTGTCTAAAACATAACATAGCAACTCT
>VDFB02353493.1:125472602-125482657 GCA_007258455.2 Sequoia sempervirens
TTTCTTGCACTAAAATGGTTAAAAAACACAATATACCCGTGATGTCGGCCCACATTCTACATATTCTCTTGGTTTTGTGCGTGCTCTGAGAAAAATTAGCTTTTTGGTGATTGAATGAAGTGTGCATGCATGATATTTAGATTCCACCACCTTTTCATGATATTTTCATCACCTTTGAATGAAATAGCCTATTTTTCATGTTGGAAGCCATGTAATATGAATTCAAGTTTGAATTGCGCTGATAATTGATATACAATTGAAGTTTGAGGGGAACAAGCTTGAAAAGTCAATTTTTTAGGAAATTTTGAGGAAAGAAGAAGCAGTGCTGCCACACAATTGATAGAACCTCCATTTGAAACTCTGTTTTAGGCATGTGAAGTCTTTTTGCACATTTTCATTCTATTATGGCTTGCTTTCATTCTTTGTTGTTTTGCTTATTCCATGTTGGGATCAAATTGTTTGTTTGTCATGTTACGCCTCTTTAGGTTGTCAATATTTTAAATTTTACACACCCTATACACTTTCCTATTACATTTTAAACCACACTTTTGAGGCATTGTTAAATTTAACAATTGACTTTCTTTGTGTATGCTTCCA
This sequence comes from Sequoia sempervirens, assembly GCA_007258455.2. Lineage (NCBI taxonomy): Eukaryota > Viridiplantae > Streptophyta > Pinopsida > Cupressales > Cupressaceae > Sequoia > Sequoia sempervirens. Next base: position 125,473,200 of record VDFB02353493.1, read on the forward strand.
AAGCTTTCATATTGAGGTATTTGTCAAACAGCTTATACAAACAGCCGATTGCCTTGTCTATGCTAACAAATTTTCCATACATGTCTCTAAAAAATTGGAATATACTCCTAATGCATGCTCAAATAGGTTTCCAATACAAAAACCCTCAATTTGCTCATAAATATCTAGGGTTTTCTATATTTCACAACTCCAAGGCCTTCTTGATGCAAAGACAAGGTGAAGATTAACTCATAACAACCTAATGTCAATTCAAATACTGATGCAAACAAGGTGGAGCAACACAACAACCAACCCAATTTGATCAAATGCATGCAAAGAAACAACCTTCAAAACTTCATTCTCCCAAAATGCCCAAAACAATATCCTTTGCTTTCTAGGTCTCAAAATTCATCCAATGGACCCATCTTTTAGAGAAGGCCATAAAAGGTACAACACATCATCCATTTAGCATTCACTCAGACCCCAAGTATAATGCCCAACAAATCACATAAGGTTCCCTTGCAATAGTATGGAGTTTCAATAGGTTACCCTGCCCAAAGGCTATTAGATTAACCCCATTTTACAAAGGAGGTCCCTCTTAAAGACTCTATTTTTACTCCAAACCAATGGATAGTCATTTGATATGTTCTAAAACAACAAAATCCATGGTTAGTTCCTAGACACAAACATTCTAAAGTGTTGTCTCAGCAAACCCTCCTTTTACATGCTAAAACCCAAGGGTTTATTGAAAGTCATATGCCCAAGCCTTTCCAGACCCCCACAAAGCATCAAACACCTTCCAAATACCCTACACAAACTTAAAAGTTCATTAGATCAACAAGTTCTTCATCATTTTGACAAACCCCACCATCTAGCCTTCAAATTCACAAGGAAATTTGACTTTTCTAGCCCTAGGCATCACTCCTACTCACTCAAATGAACACACGTGCACAAAATAGACCCCCAAACATTTAACCCTACATATTATGATCCATTCCACCGAGTTACAATACCTATAGAAGGTGGAATGGATAAGCTTGCATTCTTTGTACTCTCAAACCCTTAATTTTTGAGTTACACAAGCAGTCTTTGAAAATCTACTCTAAAACCCACAAAACTAAATGGTTAAGCCTTCAATCTGATGGAAATCATAGTAGACTCACTCCACTATCATTCCAAATTCATTTCATGCCACTATATTCACTGTACAGATTGTTTATTGCCAACAAAGTTCAGAAAAATAGGGAAAAACGTGGAAACAACAAAAAAATTCATTCAAATTTTCAAATGGAGTCATGCCAACCTCCCTCCAATGTTTACATGGCCTTTTTTAAAGGAAATCCTACCTATACAACTGCCTATTAAAACCACCTTACAACTTCCCTTTACCAACTTGACCTTTCAATTCCCTTTTAGTGCAACTTTGCATTTTTTTCTTTTTTTGCAATTTTTTCACTTTTTTGACACTAAAATTGACTTTCAACCTATTCTAATGACCTTATGATGGCCTCATCACACTACTTTGACGTTTACATTACCATCTTATAGGTGTTTTCATGTTTATGCCATTGAAGCTTCATTCCATCATATTGACAACATTTTCCAAGACATGGCAACTTCATAAAACTATCAACCTAACATGACTCAAAACACTTCCTAATGGTCTTTTGAGACCTTATTACATCACACTCACTATTACAAAGAAAAAATTCATCACTTGACCACCTAATGGTCTTAGCTGTCCTTGGTTCTCCTACACCATACATCCATCCATGAAAGCTTTCCAAGTCTCTTGGAATTCTGCAACACCTTGACCTACAACAAATCTCTGATGATCCTCCTTGTTCCTGCCATTGCTCCCTCTTGCCTTCATCTTCACCTTAGGCTTGGTCTTGTCCTTGAAAAACAATTCCTCTCTTGACTGATCACCTTGAACCTGCACCTTCCTGCTCTATCCTATCATCCATGGCGGCATCCAATTGCTCCTAACTTGTTCCATGGTGTCACTTACTTCCAAACAGTCCACTCTCTGTCCTTCTTTTATTTTTCACCCTTGGCTTCACCTCCATCAACATGATCACCAAGACAAGGAAGTAATAAATCACTCCCTTCACTCTTTTCCTCTTATCCATCCTCTTCACCATCTACTTTAGGTTCTCCCATCTAGGAGCCATTTCCACAACTGCATAAAATTTCCACATTAGTACTCTTACCCATATAGGACCATCCACTATCCTAGCCTTATCTTTTGCTTTCTTCTCCATTTCATTTGGAGATCCCACTGTCACCTTTCCTCTAGCCTTCACTTGGCCAACCTTTATAAGCATCTCTTCCTTAGTCTCTTCCATCTTTGAGTCATTCAAACACTTTGTATTTGCAATTTCACCTTTTATGGTGACTGCACCTTCTACAAACTCTGTCTCAGACCTTTCCTTTGCTTTTTTCCATTCCACTTGATGCATCACATCCTCTAATCTCTTATCCTCCACTGAACTCTTTTCCAACACTGTATTTTCAGGCTCTTTATCTTCTTGTCCCTTTAGTGGACCACTTATTGCATCTACCATGCTTTCCACACACTTATCTTTATCCTCAACTATCATACATTCTTCCACTGGCCTTTTATCTAGGCTCTTTGCAACTTCCATTTTTATGACCTGCATCAAAAAAAAATTCTTTTCTTCTTTTTCTTGCCCCCTACATGGGTTCTTTGCATCTATACTTTGAATCAAATCTCCCTTTACCTCTATATCTTCTGATTTAAATGTCATTGTTTCTACAATGCTTGTCTGCTCCTTGTCTCTCTTTATCTGCAGGGGACACAACACTGCCCCTATCATAATTTATTTATTCTTGACAAGCCCTTCATGGCTTTCCTCAATCCATCCACACTCTTTTACCTCTACCTTCTTTCTCTTTGCCTCTGAGACCTTCTCATCATGTGGTCTTCCATCTTCTTTTTCATTAGTCTGTTTCTTTCCATCTTGCCCTTTCATTGGACAATCCATCTCTTCCACCATGACCTTACTAGGCCATTCTCACCTCTTCTCCATCTTGTCTCCACTTATCTTGCCTTTTCGTTGCATTAGGGTCTATGTCCCAAGGTTCTTCACCTCACATTTCTTTTCATCAGGTTTGCATATGTCTATTTTGACAGTATTAGACTATCCTACACTTGTTCCTGCATTTTCTTGATTGAAATCAGTCCTTTTCTTGTCTCCAACCTGCTTTGCAAACATGTCTAGATCCTGTATAAAGGATTCCATTTCTCTTATCACTATTTCTCCATCCTTTTTCCTTTCTAACATTACTCCTTTGTCTACTTTTTCTACCTCAACTCTTTTCTTTGTGTAAGTAGTTGCACTTCACCATGTTTATCTTCCTCATGCTTGAGGAACTCCTTCCTTCCCATCATCACTATCCTTGCCATTTTGTCTTGTTCCCTTTCATCTCCCTGCGATGGGGTTAGCTTGAACTTGATTCCATCTTTCACAATATCATACTCGGAAACAAACCACTTCAACTTTGAAAACTAACATTTGAAAGAGGTGACCGTTGGTCTCCCTCTTTAATAGACTTTTACAACCCTTCACTATTAGTTAATTTGAGTTGACTTAGCACTTTTTACATAGGTAAAATTATTCGTCATTCCGAAGAAACAAAATGTTAAAAGGAAAAAACTAACAGATGATCAGTTCCAAGCCTTCAGAGATAAAGAGAAAAAATGGATGAGGGAATATTGTGAAAAACAGAAATTCAGAATGATTGACGAAAACAAGCCACATGAAGAGGAACCTCAACCGTCAAAAAGAGAAAATAAATTGGCAACACAAAGGGCACAAATGTGAAAGATTCATGCTAGGGGAGATGAAAATACCATAGTTGGAGACACACCCTCTACTGCAAGTGAATACGAAGGGACACCATTAAGCACAAGCGAATATGGAGGGACACCATCTACCACAAGTGAGTATGGTTGGACACCATCCACCATATGTAAAGTTGAGAGTACATCATCACTCAGATTTGATGAACAAGGTATGCCATCATCCCCACGTGAACCTCAAAGTATGTATTCTATTCCACCCTTGGTTGAAGGTACACAATCTAGCCCACCTCATTTAAATATTGATGAAATTGCTAATGTTGAGATGTATGTACCTAAGAGAACACCACCTAGAATTTTGCGTAGAAAGCCAAAGTTTTTGATTAATATTGATGAGGCTATTTTGTAGCACATGGAAGGTAAGATTCCATAACACACTTGTAGAAGATATGTTGATAAGATTTGAAAAAATTTCTTTGAAAGGCTAAATGAGACCGGAAGATGTCAACTATTTTTTCAAATGATGCAGGGTTTAAAGTACAAAAACATCATGAAGACTCTTGGGTTGAGAACGTCGAATGCATCAAGTGAAAACACTATTGTGAAGAATCTAATGGATGCTTATGAGAGTGTGGGTAAGACCTCATGCTCAAAGGATAGTAATGTCACCCGACGTGTCATTACATCGACTTTGGTAAGCTATCAAACAAAGAGATCTTGTCTCATTAAAAAGACAAGTGAACAAATGGGAATTAGTATAAAAACTTTATCAAGAGTCGTTCAAAGGAAACAAAGAATTGAGGGCATTGATTCAAATGAATTATGGGAATTCTCAGGAAGACTGCCACATAAAGATAGAAAAGTTGTTGAAGCATTGAGAACACTAATTGAAGATTATTGGAAGAATAATACAAGGCCATCCCTGAATCAAAGGGATATCATAAGAAGGAGAATCGGTAGTCAGAATTGTGAGCCACATCCAAAGCATTTTTTGGATACAACTCAAACCCAATTTTTCATAAATTTCAAAATGCTTATCCTCAAATTAGTATTTCTCAAAGATTCTTTGAAATGCTTAAACCTTTTTATGTCAAGATAAATCACACATGCACTACTTGTTGTTGTAGACTACATATTGAATTCGCTAACCATTATGATGTTTATAGTTCTATATGTTTAGATTTGCATACTAATGATGTTTTTCAGGATTGTGGCATAGAAGCCCCACCAAAATATTCAAGAGAGTTCTTATCAAAATTTTTATGTCAAATAGAGGATGGCCAAATATTCTACAGGAGAACATGCTTGGATGGTTCATGCAAGCGTTGCGGTGGCTTGCAATGAATGTGAGTATGTCAAAATTTGGAAAGCACATATGAGGTGGGGCATAAACTAGTAGATTTTAGGAAGTATAAAATAGTGGCCTACACTACAAAAGATGGGTCTCAAGAAAAAAGGTGTGATTTGGTTATTGAGAAGATTCCAGTGTATCAATTTATGTCCATGTTTCATGAGAATCTAGTGTATGAGTATGCAAGGCATACCCATAGAGCTCAATGGCTGGACACGCAATTCAAGCTATGAAAGGACACCTTTCTAGTTGGAATCATAGTATTAGTGGTTGACTTTGCAGAGAACTACACTCTACAGCCACAGTGTGAGGTGCAGTCATAGTATTACAACTCCACATAGGTTTCAATATTTGTGCACATAACATTCATTCATGCAGTTGATAGTACAGAGGACCAAAGGAAGGTATTGAGGGAGTATCACTTTTACAGTAGTGATGATCGCACACATTCTCCATAGCTCGTGCAAGGTTTCTTCCAGATGTTCTATAGTGATTTGGCTTGGAGGGGCATAACATACGATCGTCATATAATATGGTTGGATAACTGTGCAAAACAGTTCAAGAACACACACATGTTCTACTGGTTGTGCAGGATGCATCTCAATATAGGTGTTCAACATATGTGGAACTTTTGTGAGGCCAGACATGGAAAGGGGGAGCATGATGGTGCAGGAGCATGCATAAAAAGAGCATTAGCACGAGAAGAGTTAAAGTATAAAGACAATGCAAAGTTGACAGATGCAAGTTCAATCATCGAGTGGTGTAATGCTTTGATGGGTTCAGGTAATGAAGGCATGTCTTCAGTTTGTATATTTTTTTGGTTGATGGATAATACTAACATTGCACCATGTGAGGATTGTTGTACACTAACAGGATTGAGTGAGCTACACTCTTTCCTTAGCTCAAAAGTAGGTTCATGGAGTATCGATACACGTAAGATGGCATGCTTTTATTCTTCATGTACAATGCAAGCTTGGAATGATTGTGAGTCAGGGGAGTGGGTTGACAAATGGTTGAAAAGTTATCTTACCCCACTTCACACATATCGCCCTCCGACGACATTGGAACTAACACAGATGGAATCATCGGTCGACTTTGACCACGTATCAGATCTAGTTCAACCAGGTAATATATCTACTTGCTTAGTTTTTCAAATTCCATATTGTTATCATACTTGGTACTGTATTTGTAATGTTGACTAATTTTGAGTGATTTTATGCACATATCAATGCAGGGCATGTTTATGTTATTGCAGATGAAGAAAATGAAGAGGGAACAAACTATTACTTGTGTCATTGTGTTGAGGCTAAAAAGAAATTGGAAGCCCCAATTATAGATGGAGAAAACATCGAATACCCTACAGGCTCAGTTGTTGTTACTAGAACGTGGCTTAGAAGGTACCCACATAAGAGTGTTAAACATTGGCTGTTTGAGGACTTTGACACACATCGTAAGATTCTTCATTAATCAAACCTTGTTGTGGCATCCAATGCTTGTTTGGGAAAATATGGGGGAAGACCTTTGAACAAGACCTTGTGGAAGGTCCGTGAGTCTGACCATGAGGCAATACTTGACACAATAAAGAGTAGAGCAGATCCAGATGGTTCATTAGATTAATTTGCAAGTATATGCACAATGGTTCTTATTAATTTATACTTGTATCCATGTTAATTTGTTTGATGCCAATGCTATCGTGTCTTATTTTACTTTGCGTATCTGTAAGTAACCCGGTAAACATTGAATGGTGTCCCCTTGCAAAAAATGCAAATTTATGAGCCATCCAAGAGAATCTCAGGCATAAAAGCAATGCAACATCCCTATTTTGATTATCAAGCCAAATCTCAATTATGATTTTTAGCCATTACAAAAGTGTGTGCGAAGCTTGGTGAGGGAATTTCAAGTTATTCATTTGAAGTTAACCTTATTGTGAGCACCTATGATGAAGACATTATAGGAGCATGTCGAATTTCAAGATATTCTAGATTCATGAGAGGTGTTGTGTGCAATAGGGATCTTGGAACTCATAGTGAAGATGTATGAGTAGGAGTGACTAAGTTGACAGACTTCCATGCCTATCTATAAGTACCTTCCGTCTATTTTCATTTCATTTCCATTTTGGACATGAGTTGTTTCTTTTTATTCTTTTACTTTGCCTATCTGTAACTAAACTAGTAAAAATTGATTGGTCTCTCCTTGCAGAAAATGCTGATTTTGGAGCCATTGAAGAGAATCTCAGCCAAAAAAGCAATGCAACATCCTTATTTTGATGATCTTGACAAATCTCAATTTTGATTTCAAGCCATTATAAAAGAGTGTGCGAAGCTTTGTGAGGGAATCTCAAGTTTCTCATTTGAAGTTAACCTCTAAATGAGAACCTATGATGTAGACAATTATAAGAGAATCTTGAATGTATGAGTGAAATTGTAAAATATCTATGAGAACAGAGTACCTCAGGCATTGTAATGAGATTTACTTGTAATGACATTTACTGAAATAATGAAATTTGGTGTAGGGGCACCAAGGTTATTGAGCAAATTTGGTTCATGTAAATCTTTTAAGTTAGTTTTTTGTTATGAGTTTTTTCAATTGAATAAGGTCATAACACATCCACAATTGATTTATAATGTAATAAGTCATGTTAGTTACAAAAAGAACAGTTAGGCATGATTGGAAAGATGTAGAATCATTTGTAAAGGCTATTTAAAGCCTCTTGAAGGCTATTTAAGTCAATATTTGAATTTGTATCCTTTTGAAGGAAAATGTTTGAATATGGTTGTAAATGTACTATTAGTGAGATTGAGATTGTTAACCTTCAGAGAGTGGCAATATTTATGTTGATGAAATTTCCTTTAGATGCAAGGATTCAAAGCACATCAACCATGTGGTACAAATGATTAAATCCCAGAGACGATCTGTAGCAATGAAAGAGTCTGAAAAGGAAGAGAGAGCTACACTGGTGACTCAGGAGAAACTTTGGTGATGCAGAGTGAAGGTGGAGAAGACTCAAACAAATTAGATTTTAGTAAATCAACAACCTTTGTTATTTCATTTGGCCATCTTGGAACAACTACCAACAAAAACGCTTCGAAACTGAACAATTTGGCTTAAATTTTAGATAATTCCTCTCAAGGACCATCTCATCATCAATATAGCATCTACTCAAACCCACAACACCATTCCCAAGCCAAAAATACAAGGTTTCTTTGCAATTTCTTGGAAATCCTTCAAACTGCCTTGCAAAAAGGCTAGAAAATTAGCCCTATTTTACAAATAAACTGCTCTTTACACTTCTTGTAACCCCACAAGCTCTTGGAAAGTCATCAAATAGGTCACAAAACTCTGAATTCCATAGGTTTTAGAAAAGCACTTAGCCTCTAAGCCATAATTGATTAAAACCCTCAATTTTCTAACAAATACATAGGGTTTTTAGCATCTCACAACTCCAAGGCCTTCCGAACCTCACCAAAGCATCAAACAGGTTTTTTAGGGTCTGCACACACATAATAAACCTTCACCTAGCCTTTAGACTCAGTAGATCTCAAAAACATCACTTTGGTTCCTCCATTTGAAGCCAAAATCTAACATTCTCAACCTAAAACAACATCACCAGCCCTATAAACACCTTACCATTATTAAAAGAGTTAGGGAAACTTGAAAAACAACACATTGTAAACCTTTCCTCTAAGTCACAATTCACCACAGTAGGAGGAAGGGCTCCATCACAAAAATTAAAGTAAACTCAAACCCTGCTAGTCTGTACAGGCTAAATAAAGAAAAATGGATTTTCCTTTCACTAAAACAACCAAAGGTGTATCATAACATATTGGTCTATTAGACCTTATTTAAGACAAAAAGACCTCAACATACTAACATTTACCAACTATCCTCCCAATTTACCATCAAACAATCACAAATTGAGGGTGAGGTGTGGGTGCTCTTGGGTGCTCCTGCACCATTCAACTTTCAAAAACAAAGTCAATTAGGCTGGCAGATGTCTGGATGAAGCTAGCATTTGGTGGAAGAGGAAGAAAGATGAAATTTGCGGAACTCTAGAGGCCCACCATACTAGATTTTGGTATTGAAGCATGAGAGTAGAAGAGAGATCTGATATCATGTATCAAAACATTAAGCATCCATTATTCCAACCAATGGAGAAGGAGATGATTACTTTGCTTAATTTTCATTTGCATAAGCATATCAAGGCATGGGAACCAAGAAGACCAAGGATGTCCAGTTTTATGTGGAGGTAATGGATGTGGTCCAAAATTTAGGAGGGTCAAGAAGGTCAATTTATGATCTTGA